>CM062804.1:754741503-754967852 GCA_031772625.1 Pinus tabuliformis
GCTGCTCCTATTGCTTTGTTCGAGGCATCTGTGTGAATGTGGAAAGGTAGGGCCCAGTTTGGGCCTCTCAAAATTGGGGCAGTCACAAGTTTGCTTTTCAAGGTATCTAGGGCTTCTTGACAGTTTTTGGACCATATAAATTCAACATCTTTTCCTAAAAGATCAAACAACGGAGAGGCTAACTTACCAAAATCTTTAATGAATCTTCTGTAATATCCAACTAAGCCTAGGAAACTTTTGACATGACTCACCTTTTGAGGAGGTGGGACCCTTTGGATGATGGCAAATTTGTTGGGGTCCACCTGCAATCCTTGTTGAGATATTACATGACCTAGCACGGTCCCTTTAGTCATCAAAAATTCACATTTTTCCGGACTAAGGGACAAGTTCATTTCAATACACTTGTCCAAAAATTTTCCTAGGTTAGATAAATCTTCCTGAAAGTTAGAATCGTAAGGAGTGAAATTATTCATATATATTTCCACTACATCATGAACCAGTTCAGAAAATATACTCAATACTGCTCTCTGGAAAGTGGCTGGAGCATTACACAAACCAAAAGGAAGGACCTGATATGCAAAGGTACCCTAAGGACAAGTGAAAGTGGTCTTATCTTGGTCTTCCGGGCTGATTTGAATCTGATTATACCTTCTAAACCCATCTAGGAAGGAGAAAAACTTTTTCCCCGCCAGACCATCTAACACTTGATCTATGAAAGGTAAAGGAAAATGGTCCTTTTTAGTGGAGACCCATTCACTGTCAGAGATGGGGTAGATGAATCCTGCATCAAGTAATTTTTTCAATTCTTCCTTAACAATGTCTTTAAGGGCTAGATTCATCCTACTTTGAGGCTGCTTGACCAATTTGCAATCTTCCTTAATGTATATGTGATGAGTAAACACTGAAGGGTGCACTCCCTTCATCTCCTTATAACTCCAGGTGAAGGCATCTAAATGTTTTCTCAATAAGCTGCACAACTCCTTCTCCTGGGAAGTGGATAGGGATGGATTGATTTTCAAGGTTCTGTCTGGGCCGAACTCTATATTCTTAACATAGAGAGAGGTCGGGTTGGCCACACACAGATCAGTTAAGGGATTGTTTTGGGTTTCTTTCACTATGGCCTCTAATGGCAAGGTACTGGGGGGTGGATTTTGAATTAAATTTTCAATGATATCATCCTCATCTTGCGGTTCCCCCCCATGGAGGTTTCTAATGTACAAAGTGGTGCAGAATAGACTTCATCCTCATCCTCCACTTCCAACCAGAGAGGTAGATCATGTTCTAGCAAGGGTTGGGCACGGGGGTATAGGAATAACTATTTGGACATGTGCCCATTCTTGATGGTCATGTTCTCAGCCCGACAACTGATGTAAGTGTTGGCAGTAGCCAACCAGGGTCTTCCTAGGATGAGAGGATACCCAGTGAGCTTTGCCTTCGACTGGAGAACTAAGAAATCAACAAGGTACTCCCAAGAATCAATGGAGACCATCACATCTTCCACAATCCCTTCAGGGGTCACAGTGGAGCGGTCTACTAGCTGCAGTACTGTCGTGGTCTTCCTCAAGGAGCCCTAGAGGTTAAGTTTGAGCATGGTGTCCTTTTCATCACATTAATGGCAGCTCCCAGATCAATCAAGGTATGTGGGATCATGGTGCCATTGATGTGGACATCAACCACTGGGCTTCTAGGGTCCAGATATTTCAGACAGATTACCTGCCCCAACATCAGGTCGGACAATTGTCCTATGACATTGATAGTTGGGGCATCTCTCTTACGCCTGTCTGGATTCCTAAAGCACTTCTCTTTGATCAACCTATTGTATATAGGCACATCTTTTATGGCTTGGAGAAGTGGTATCTTCACACATAATTGTTTCAATTCTTCCAGATGTTCAGTTTCTTCTAGGGTAGGTTGTGATGTCCCAGATAGTCTCTTAGGAAAGGATGGAATTGCTTTAGGTTCACTTTCCTCTTTATCTTCCTTAACCTCCCTAGGTGGAGGCTGGCTATTTGGGAGAACCTTCCCAGATCACAGGTTAATCTCCTGAATCTCCACAGCATATGTTGGGCATGATGGTTCCCCACTATATACTTGTTGATCCTGTCTGTTGTTCGAGTTTAGGTTCAACTAGGCAGGCATTTGGGGTTGCCTTGGTGGAGCAGGAGGCAATGGTTGTGGTTAAGCAGGTGGTGGAGGCAAAAAAGTGGGAGGAGAGTTGTACTAGGGCCTCCACCCCTGAGGAGATGCATTCCACTGAGGTTGTGGCTGAGCATAGGATTGAAATGAATGAGCAGCTGATTGGGCATGGTATTGAGATGGAAAGGACCAAGGAGGAGGTGTGGACCAGGAAGGATGAGCAGGGGGTCCCTAAGAAGGTATGGAAGTGACTTGGTTGGGGTTGTAATATGCCTGAGATGTCCCTTGCATCCCCTGCTGATAGGTCTAGGTCCATTCGGTCTTTTTTGGTTCATGAAATAGAGTGGTTCAGTGGCTCCTTCAGCCCCTTGGTATATAGCTTTAAGTCCAGGCAAGGGAGGGCACTTTTCTGTAGAATGATCTTCTTCATAGACTGAAAAAACCCTATAGAGTTCAATGGGCATTCATTCCTAGGATGCCTCCTGGTGCACCTAGGACAAAAAATGGCCAAAGCCCTCTCTACTTCCTCTTATTTCCTTTTGATATGCAAGGTATCCATTTGCATAGCAAGAGTCTGCAGCATCTTACTCTTGAAGTCTTCCAGCATGTTTCCAAGTTCACCTTTGATGGATGAATTGGATGAGGAGGTAGTGGCTATGGGTTGACTCCCCCTACCTCTCTTTCTAGCTTCTTTAGAATGGTTTCTAGAAATAGTCTTTATGTCCTCATAAGGTAGCTGGTGGATGTCTCCCCTGGCCAGTAGATGGAGGGTGCCTAGAAGGTCTTCCGAAATTCCCTTGAGCAGGACCAACTTCAAAGATTCGGGGTCAAGTGTGGACCTGGCCCTTTTGTAACTGAGCTAGAACCTCTCTTCATAATCTTCCAAGGATTCATCACTTCCCATGGTCATTTGGAAGATTTCTTCCTTTGTATCTTTTGACCTACAATAGTCTCGATATTTGTTATTAAAGGCCTGCTGCATCTGAGCCCAAGCTGTGATGCTATTGCCAGGTAACCCCATGAACTAGTGCAATGCTGCATCCTTGAGAGTAGAAGGAAATAACTTCAACTTTTTATCATCTTCTACATAGTCATAGGTTTGACAGATGACAAAAAACTCAAACAAGAAGGTGTCAGGATCTTCTGTGGTCAAACCATGGAAGTGAGGTAGGGTTGAGGGACTTATATTCTTCATTTTGGTGTCCCCATTGGTCACTCAGATGGGAAAGGTACCCTCTATTCTTTATCCATGCCCCCTAGCATTTCTGTTTTCATCCATTGTCTCAGGAGGGATGTTTTCTTCTTCTTCTTCCCCTATAGGTTCTTCAAATATCTCTAGTTGTTCACTTAAAGGTTCTTTTTTATCACTGCCACTGAAGAAGAGAGAAGGTTGGCTATGTGATGTAGCGGGGGTGTTGGGCAAGAATTTTCCTAAATTATCTCTGTTCCTACGAGGCATGAAAGGAAATATTTTTGATTGGTTTTTCTTTTTTTCACTGCTTGTACCTACAAAACTGAAATTGATTGAACAAATAAATTGCAACTAACTGAAATGAACTTGTTGAAATGAAATTGCAGAATTGTAATGGAAAGCAAATGAAATGTAGAACTGAAAGCAAGGAAATCACTAATCTACTTTTGCTGAAATGGAAATTGCAGAATTGAAGAGGAGCGCAGGGAAATGTAGAAACTGAAAGAAACAACTATTCTACTTTTGATGAAATGGAAATTGCATAATTGAAAAGGAAAGCAAGGAAATGTAGAAACTGAAAGAAACAACTACTCTACTTTTGCTAAAATAAACTTCTTAGTAGAATGTTGCAATAGAAAAATAGAAGAAAGCAGTAATCACAGAATACTCTGACGCTTCCTCGGCAACAATGCCAAAAAGTGGTGAGCACCAGTATTGCAGCAATAATGTTGCAACTCCTAGGCTTCCTACTTTACTTTTATCAACCTGGTAGTTCATAACAAACTTGGAAGCGATGATGCTATATGCACAAGTACTATTTCTTACTACGAGCTGTCACTTGGTCAGCTAGCGCAAGATCACTGGGAGCTCAAGCCAACTTCTATGGATTCCAGAAGAAGCTCTATATGTGATGAAAGAAAGGAAATCTTACTCAACAGAGGCTACTCTACTTGCAGAAAGGAAAATAAGACTGAAATGTAAAGTAAACCTAGCAAACCCTACTTAACCAACTAATCCTACTTTCACAGAAAGAAATATGAAAAACCATGAAATGAATGCCATTACCTACTCAAGGAAGTAAACAACATCTACTCAAGCTATTTCTAGAAGGAAATGAGGGAAAAAACATCTTTTTGGATTTTTATGTGAAATTGTAATGCATGTAATTTATTTTTTTGTGAATGTGGTAGCAATTAGGTGGTGATGGAGGGTGTTTCTGGGATTTGAGAAGATGTAGGATGGTGTGGATGGGTCCTAGGAGGTCTCAGGTGGCCTTCTGGAGGCCTTTCCCGCAATCAGACTTCAAAAATAAGCCTACAGGAAAATCTACCTGAGGCTACAAGGGATCTACAAGAGGTCTACAAGAGGATGTCGAGAGCAGTTTTGAAGGTTTTGAAGGTGTGAGAGTGAGTGGAAAGGGTAGCTGAAGGCTGGGATGATGTGTTAAGATGCCTAGAGTTCACCAAGGATCATTAGTAGAGGGAAATATGGTCGGGAGAGAGGAAGAAATCCTATGGAAAAATGCAGAAAACTAAGACAGATTTGAGGTGAACTTTTGGCGACTTGTAGGGCATAGATCAGGGAGAGAATGTGATGGCTGATATGCTGACCTACTGTGAGAAGATAATTGTTGCAAAAGAACTCAAAGTCAAACACTGAAATCAAGTAAGTAAGGAAACTAAGTACATCAAAAACATAATTTTGCATCAAGCTAATCTAAATTATGAGCTATGGAAAGAAATGCTGAAAAATGCTATAATGAGAGAAAGCATGGAAGAAGACTTATTGTAAAGATAGAAATGAGTATGGTGAAAGAGATCTAAAGCAAAGCATTAACCTTCTAACAATCTGCAACACTAGAAATCCTATGGAAAAGGCAAATCTGTGTTTTTGTGGCAGCAAGAGGGTCTTGGCCTCAGTTCATGGTCCCAAAGGGAGGAAAGGAGGCCAAGGCTCTGTTGATTGCCTTTTGTATCTTCTTTCTATCACTGTTCAACCTGCTATAGAAAAATCACATGGAAACAACCTTCTAAATCACCAAAAGCAACCTATTCTTAACCAAGAAAGAAATTTATCTAACATCAACTAATCCATAAACTGAAACAAAGAATATAAATACAAACAAGAGGAGCTTGGCTACTTGGATTGGGCCCTAACCCAAGAGATTCAGCCCTCTGAGGTAACTCAGTACTAACTCAGAAAGGATCTCATATTTATTATCAAAATAATAATAGGGTTACATGAAACTGTTAATAAAAGTAAGCTCGAAGTTGAGCAGAGCAAAGATGCAACAAAAATTCAAAAATTTGACCAACAACCTAATGAGGCCCTAGGCCCTTCTACTTATACAAATGAGGCTCACAATATCTTCCTTAAAATCCAGAGGCTTGGCTCCCAAAACTCGAGATAACATAAGTTATCCTCCACTTGCTCGGCTACCTCCTAGTGCATTGATTTGGCTGTTTGTGTCCGAGCTGCATGAAGAGAATTCAAAGTGGAGGAGTAATAAATGCGGGGGATCCCCTCCTATAAATCCTCTCCTTTTTCTACTTTGAATTATTGTTGCCAATTGTTCATTAAATATTTTACTTTGTCTTCAAAATTCAACAAAAATCTGTATTAAACACATATTAGACTCCATGGCATGATAACCAACCCAAATCACTCCATAAGCATAAATATAATAAAAAAACATGCAATAAGCTAAGAGAATGGTTGATTAAACTATATTAGGAGGCAAAATGAGCCCATATAATTACCCATTTGTGTGGCTCATCACAAATGTTAATTGAACCAATAAGAGAGCCTACTCCCAGTGTGACTATAGAAGGTGACTCCAAAGAAAACTCCAAATCTGATTCTGGAGCAGAGTCTCAAGAAAAATCTATCAGGGAATTGCGACATTCATCACAGAATGGAAAAAGCAAGAGCATTGAGGATACAACCCAATCTACACAGAAGATAGTTGAACAAGCTTCAGCTAGCAAGCAGGTTGAAATCTCTACTACCTCTTCACAACCAATAAAACCCATGGTAATTGATTTAGAGGAAGAGTAGTATAATTTTAATAAAAGTCTTAATATAGAGGAACAGGTGCCAGAGCTACAAACACTACAACACAAGACATCTCTAGAAATTATAGTGGAAGAAACTATAAATGAACTAGAAGTAGAGCATACCCTTGTTACCCCCACCTCCGAGATAATTCTGAAGATTGAATAAATACCCCCTCTAGATGTATTCTATAGCCCACACATAAGGCCATGGTGAAAATCCAAAGAATGAAAAGAAAATTGGACTCTATAGCTGTTACTACCCCCGAAAACGAACTAATGGATGTTCTATGGAAGGACTCGCCTGTTGATCCATTCGCCAACTTAACTAGATTCTCGCAGTTTTCAGGCGCTTATGCTACAACGACCATATACAAAGAAACAGAAGTCAAAACATAGTTTAGAGAAAAGGAAAATAAAATAACGTCACTCGAGCAACAGTTATAGCAAGTCAAATCTGCCCAACAAGAAGAGATACAGTTGGCCAAGCTTCCAACAGGAATTTGAAAAGATGCAAATAAAACATCAAATCAGCTTAGCTGAGAAGGAAGCACATGTATAGGCAATAACTGATCTTCGTCAAGACGATCCAAAAGTTGATCAATTTATCACCAAAGTACTCAGACTTAATTCCTCGTTGACACATCAGAAAGAATTACTGTGCCAGAAGATTTCACACTGGAAATCTTATTGTGAAACAAGTGATAAACTGACAATTCAAGTCGTATAAATGTGACCTGAATATGATGAGATCTTTAAAAAGGTATCTGATCACATCGCCTGGCAAAATACAGAGGAGGGGAGAAAAGTCGACTTGCCCAAGCTAGAAGAATCACATAAGGAAATTATGTTTGCATGCTGCGATTTTCGACTAAAACAAGTAGAAAAGGAAATAGCGGACACAGTGGCAGCAACAAACATTATCATAGAAAATATCAATGAGAATTTGCATGGTGCCAATCTAGTAGCAGAGTCCATTCCAGGGTTCCTTCTAGATGCAAAAGAGCTCAAACAATAATGGAAACATGCAGCAGAAGAAAAAGCAGAAGTGATAAGGAAAATGACCAGGCTAGACTGGGAGGCATATTGGCAACATTTGGTCAAGCTTCATAGCCAATGGATGACCTTGCGATGCCTAACCACCTATGCCGATAAAATGGTGCCAACATTGACCGATGCCGTATTCGATGGATATTTGAAATCTGAAGTAGCCTGGCCTACACAGCTGAAGCATATGGTGGATATGTGCGATCTGAAGGATTGAATGTAGCATAGTTATTCACCCTGTTTACTTTAATTTTGATTTTATTTTTGCATAAATTGAGGTAGGTTGTTTAAACCTCCTGAACTATTTTTGTAATAATCTATTTTTAGCCTTATAGTTTTAGTGTTTAAACCCCTCTCATGTACTTAGAGAGGGGTCCAGAATTTTATTAGAAACTCCCTTCAAAACATGCACTTCTATCCCTTTGAGGAAGTTCTAGTGAAATATATGGAACAAGATTTATTTTTATCTGACTTAGCATCTTCTACTGAAATTGCACTTTTGTACTCTTAGATGATGTTGAATGGATTGAAGATAGATCAATATTTCTGAAACACATGAGTAGGACGTATTATAAATGGTACTTTTATCTCGTAATGATTTTTACTTATGTATTGAGCAATCTTTTCCTTTCAAATTATTTATGTATGAAAGTCTGAATTTTGATTATCGTTATTGCGCTTTTGTATGATGATGATCTTTATTTTATGTTGGATATATGAATAAATCTTTATGTGATATATTTCTCACAATAGTTTTGGCTAACTTTTTATACAAAATGATTATTGTTAAAATAGATTCACTTCTAATCATAATTGAATGATCTTTATTACCAATTACTTTTAGAAATTATTATAGATCACATACATCAAGTTTATCCCAGGTATATAATGATTAGATAGCTTTTTTAGAAAATAGAAGTTAAATGCATTTGTGATAGATTAGTTTAGACTAGATTACCATTAGCTTAAAACGTTATTCCAAACACATCACACATAACCCCATTTAGCACAAGCATTAAACAGATTGGGAAACTGGTCCCATTATCCCTAGTCGAAGCCACTATTCCAAATGGAAAAGGAGCTGCTTTAAGGTCCAAAACGGGCGGGTTTTCCCCCATGTTGAGAAACGATTTTCGAGGCTTCAACAAATTCTTAACTAAAAATTACTTAAATTTTCTGTAAATACTAAAATAAGCCAATACTCTGTGATATACTCACTCTTTCTCACAAACCCTGATGCCCACCGAGCTAGATGCTCTACATATGTCGATGTCTACCTACTAAAGCTCTTAAAATTGGTGAATGCGTTTAGATGTCATTTGGATCATTAGACGTCTAATGTGCAATAGGGCATTTCAAAACCTAGATTTGTATGTGCCATATTCCATCATGTTGGTTCCATTTATAGGCGCATGTCGGTTTTAGTTGTGGGTAGAGCTTGACACAATCATTTTTGTTAGATTTCGAGAACTTTCTATTTAAATTAGTTCTCCTATTTTATAGGAGATAAATTTTCAGGGCCTACATGTCAAACATAGCTACATGGTATTGGTCCATGCATGTAACTTCTATGAACTTTGAGGATGTGGTACTTCAGTTTACCACCCAAATTCACACAAATTTACGAAGTAACTAAACTAAATAATTCACACAAAAACTGAACCCAAATTCACACAAATTTATGAAGTAACTAAACTGAATTGTTTCTGTTATTAACTATTTACTATTGAACTAAATAATTCACACAAAAACTAAACCCAAATTCACACAAATTTACGAAATAACTGAACTGAATTGTTTCTGTTATTAACTATTTACTATTGAATTGTTTATGTTATTAACTATTTACTATTTTCAGGCATGAAACTATAGATTTATGTAACCTAAATTCACACAACCATTCCATTAACCATTCCTTTATTCAGGAATCCATAAATCGCAGTTAGAGAGGCAACCTAAAAATTAATTCAGCCATGAAATAAACCATAAAAAATTAGTAATAATTCAACACAATTCATATATATATTTAGGAATACATATCTATCTAGAATTGTTCAACAATTAGTTTCAGAAGAGGGAAGTAAGATCACAACCATATAATCTAATATTAATCACAGTTCATATTTTACTCGATCACTCGCTTCATCATTGACATTGGCACTATTTCACTTGATCGCATGATCCATTGTTAGTAAGATCTTTGTTTGACAATAGACCACACATAAGGGTATGTAGGCATGTTGTCTTACTGTCCATAAGCATCCATGAAATATAATCTCTTGATGAGTAAAATTGATGGCCCTTACTAAATTGGAGCTAAGCAGTTGCTAAATTGAAGATTATTTTAAGCAAAGGATAATGAGTAATTTCACTGCCTTTTTTTTATAAATCTTCCTCCCAGACCTGTAGTTGTTCCTAGATGATAGGTATAGAGAAAACAACATGATGCACTTCTTGTCTTCACATTATTGTTTGTCAAGTCTATGCTTCGAACAAGACATAATAGCTCTTTTGACGATAAAAAAAAAAAAAAACACTTAATACTTGGTGAATAATCGGAAGTAGTTCCTTGGTGTTGTTGTGCACAAACTTATGGATAAGAATAAGAAAGTGAAAGAGAGCTATAAAATTGGTTAGAACATAGATTTTCCACTGATCACTAGATCATAACTAATGATCCCACAGTGTTAGTAGATAATCGTTCCTTCAAATAATGATCCTCATATGTCTCAGGTTATTTTTGTTTTATTCCGCCTTCCATGGCACTGATCTGTTATGTGGAAGAAATTTTCTGATGAAGGCTACTAAATTAACCCACCAACTTCATAGGGCGCTAATTGACGTTCTTATGTCTAGCTTCTAATTTCTAGTCTTTAAGCTCTCTCGCAATGGTATGTATATATATATATATATATATATATATATATATATATATATATTGATGGGCCTTTTCGGACTATCTATATAAACAACTGATCTTTCACTAGATAGACAACGAAGTTAGCAGCCTGAAGTTTTCTATCACATTTTTATTTTAAAAGAGAGTCCTCTAGTTCTTCTCTCAGGGTTCCTTGTTTCCCTTCATGTTCACTTCCATCATTTACTTTGGCTATAATTTTTCTCAGCTGGGTTGTTTCTATGGTTTTAGTGTTGTAGTAATTGTTCTCAACATCTCTGTAATGTTTGCATTTCTTTGATATATGCTTCTCCAATTCACGTCCACTCCTCCACATACCATGTTTTTTCTCTTTTCGCAATAGGCTTCTGGACATCATATTTCCAGTTCTCATCCTGGAGCTGCTTCTCTCCCCTGAATCTCCTTTGTTGGATTTGCAACAAAGGAGGGAGAAAAAAAACTTCTTTGTTGGATTTTCCTCACTATAGGTTCTTCCTGCTTTAATACCAATTGATGGGTGCTGGAAAATGCAAAACCTGTAGATAAGAAATAAAATTTACTACCCATCTCAGTGGATGGTGTCAATCACAATCAATGTATTTCGCTAAACAGAGGCCAAACAATTCCACCTGACAATTTTATCATTAAACTTGTATTATAACATTCAAGTAAATTAGTGAAATGATAGTGATGCTACTCAATTACATTCACTTTGTAGCAGAAATTGATCCTCATGCACGAGATTAAGAAAGGATAAATAAAAGGAAATACTCTGTTTCTCACAGAACAATGGGTTGCACGGTTTCTTGTTTAGGCAGAGATTCCATGCTAGTTCTCTTTCTAGGAGTTTACCCTTCTTGTTGCTCGATGTTTATTCCTTAACAATCTCCTTCATTATCAGTGGAGTGATCTTCCTCAATTGCCCAGTGATATGCCTCAACTAATCCAAGGATCTTCTTACCCAATCATTGTGCTCAATTACAGTTTTGGAGAATACAAAAGCCCTCTATAGTAACATATCAGACGTGAGTACTAAATACATGACATTTCCATTCTCTAACAGGGTTTGGAAGCAATTTCCCCTTGCACCAGAGCTATAATTTGGCTCTGCTTCAAAGATATGCCGAGGGAATAGCCAGCATCCAACTTCTGCTTTCCTAGCCTTGTATTTTCCATGGCGATGGCATTTTTGGACTAACCACTGTATCCCTGAGTGGTTTTACACCATCTATACAAAGAGGGCTCTAGGGTCTTGCTGGCTTCTAAGGACCAAACAAAATCTGCCACAATGGAATGCTGAGCAGGGCTGAATCTGCCATACCAAATCAGATGAACATCCATAGTAGGACTATTGGTGAGAAGGGGAACATTGTGATAAGTTAAAACAAGGGGTTGCTATTCAACAAATATGGAGGAACAAAGATCAATCAGAAGAAGCAAACATACAATAAACTTAAACCCTCCCATTCCAAATCTAGAGAAACCCTACAAACCCTAGTGCTGCTGGGTTTTTCTTGACAGACAAGAAATGCCTAAATTTTTTTCTCCCTCCTTTGTTGGATTTGCCTCACTGCGGATTATTCCTACTTTAATACTAATTGATGGGTGTTGGAAAATGAAAAACCTGCACAAATGCATACTAATCTATTGTAGGTAGATAAGAAATAAAATTTACTACCCACCTCAGTGGATGGTGTCAATCACAATCAATGTACATCACTAAACAAAAGCCAAACAATTCCACATGAGGATTTTATCATTGAACTTGTATTATAAAATTCAAGCAAATCGGTGAAATAACAGTGATGCTACTCAATTACATTCACTTTGCAGCAAAAATTGATCCTCATGCACGGGATTAAGAAAGGATTAATAAAAAGAAATACTCTATTTCTCACACAACAATGGGTTGCATGGTTTCTTGTTTAGGCACAGGTTCCATGCCAGTTTTCTTTCCAAGAATTTACCCTTCTTGTTGCTTAGTGATTAGTCCTGAACAATCTCCTTCATTTTCAATGGAGTGATCTTCCTCAATTTCCCAGTGATATGCCTCAACTACTCCAAGGATCTTATTTCCCAATTATTGTGCTCAATTTCATTTGTGGAAGTCAGTGCCTTCTTCTTGAGAGAGTCTATTGCTTCTCTTCATTTGTTTTCCTCAACGAATTCTTCCACTTTAGCCTAGTGATTTCTGGTCTATGTTAAAATTTATTTCTCAGTGATCTCCTCCTTTGCAATGAATGTCTTAATTATTACTGGAGTTGATTTATGTTTCATCATTCAGCAAGATGTTTATGGAAATAGCAAGATCTGTGATGCCATGCCATCGCACCCTGCTATATTTCTGTTAATTCGGTATCTCTTTATTTTTGTCTTATTTCTCCAGTAGCAGCAATCCATCATCTCAACTCCTCTTGTTTTTATTGTGGTTCCAGTGTAATGGGTGAATAAACTAAGTACATTATATCTTGTCTTTCCTTCCAACTATTTTTAGAAATTTCATGTTTAAAGTGGGAGTCGGTGAAACTAAGAGTGATCTCATATGGTCTCATGTAAGTCTCACAAGCAAAAATTAATGATTAAACATGAACGAGATGCTATAATTTAAACACGTTTTTGGTGATGCAAGAACACTAATGGACTGGGGATGCTTCTGCATCACTCATTCCAATGTCCAGCAGATAGCCTTTGTTTGAAAATATATGTTGAAGTTACAATTTATTTATCATGTGGCACCATTTGGTGCAGTTATAATAGATTGAGTAGACAAGTAGATGAATAGATTCAATAGAGAAGTGGATCCAAGCCTGAGATTCCAATGGTAATTTTCTTGATTTTAATGACAGGAATTGGATTTGTAACATGCCCCTTATGTTTTTAACTTCTTTCAACTTTTCCATTAAAAAACATGTTTATGCCCTTGTTTGAATGCTAGAATTTAATTATTTTCCCAATAACTATTTGGAGTAGTTTATGTTCTATTTGCAACAGTAATATTTATTTATCAGGGTTCTTTGAATTTATAGGTTCATGTTTAAAGACATATACATTTGAGTTCCCTTGGGTCTAGTTCATTTTATTTCATTCTTTTATTCTATAAATCCTTGTGTTGGTTGGTGATTTACGATTTAGTGATGTCAGTTTCCAACTGCAACACCTTGTTGGATTTCTTAAAGATATTCCATTGCCTTTATCTTACTATCTTTCCTGTGAAGCATGATTATTTATTTTCATACGTAGGGTTGAAGTTTAAGCAATTGGTTCTGCATTTGAAGGGTGATTTTCTTATATGATTTGGTTCTGTTTGGCATGTATATCAACCTTAAGAAGAAGAAGTGATCGGATTTCTTGATCCCTATGTAAATATAGTTTGCTTAGATTGTAATGAGGCTAGTGATGGTGATATTTATTATTGTGTGATTGCTATGATTCAACATATCATACATATTGTATTTCCCTTTGAAGGGTTATCCCTGAAGGATATTGGTATTGTCAAGGCTATCAAACATCTATGCCTGGATAGTCCAACATACATGATGAAGACGTTGAGGATTTTTTGCTTGATTTTGACAACGGGGTTGAAGCTTAGGAATCAAAGGATTTGTGGAAGATGCTCCAGTTGGAATGGTTATAGAAAGAATAAACTTAGAGCTCAATTTATCACCACCTTCTTCTTCTTCTTCTCCTCTCGCAAAGACAAGGCCAACTCATGTAAGAAAAATTCACAGAAGGATTTTGCGACGAAGCACTCCAAATCCATCTCCTAGATTGCTAGATGCAGCAAGGGCTTCACTTAGGAAAACTGAAGTATCTGGGTCTACATCCCAAGTATCCATTGTATGGACAAAAACTCTCTCAGGTCAGCACATACTTCAGGAGCGTGTACAGGCTTTACATGACAATTGGTCTGCACCAGGAAGAGGCTTTTAGTAGTTTTCACCTAGCTCTTCCCTTGACAGATTTGGGGCCAGAGATGGGACTGATGCAATTTTACAACCCACACCCAACAGCAGGTTGTTTCTCTTTCGTGAATCAGCTTGGAGAAGTAATTTAGCCCCTATTTTAGGGATGGAAAATTATACAGTTAAATATGATGTTAATCAGGCATGGGCAATTATGAAATGTACTCTAGCATCAAGAGAAGATAATATAGGTCTGGCTAATTCTCATAAAGATGGAAGACATTGGCAAGGATCATCTTCTGGTCATAAAAAAATGATTTAAAAGAATTGATGGGCAATGCAAGGTCAATTTTTGTGAGTGGAAGCATCTTAGCTGCTCATGTATGATTAAGAACTAGATATAGTCAAGATAGACACATTCCTGCAACTACTAACTATTTGGAAAATACATAAAGGATAACAGAGGAGATCTCGTGTAGGGATGTTGGAAATAATAGGCTACGAACACCTAGTGTTTCTAATGAGATATTGGGTATAAGATTATCTGAAAGAAGTAACAGTTTACATCATCATTTAAACAATGGTAGTTCATTTAGTAAACCTCATGAAAATGGAGTTTGAAAAGTTGAAGGTGCAAAGGAGAAGGTGATCTCCATGGTAAAATCTCACATGAAGCGCACACTCACAAGGGAACATAGGTAAAATAATTTTTATTTTTCCTTCTTTTATGGTTTGTCTCTATAGAGTTGATTTTACTGGTTGTACACTGTATGCATCTTAAAATTTCTCTTTAGGAAATCCTATTTTTATTCTTTCCAAGAAAAAATATCTAGGCAATCCCAATGGATGTTTCCCTACATTCATGGATGGCATCCCTGGTAAACCCATTTCCATTGACTAGTGCACCTCACCTAAGGGATTTTGAACAGGGCACCTTCCAGCACAAAACTAGCCAAATACCCAGTAACATTAATGACATTCGATTGGGCTAACCCCTTGGGCTCAATAGATCATAATCAACTACACTATTTTCCATATTAACATATTGATCTTGTTTACATTTTGCTAGAGTAACCATAACAATCCAAGCATGTTCCTATTTTTATTTTGGTTTTTAATTCCTTTTATGGTGTGGTGAAAACTTTATATGACCATATAGATGTTTATTTTTGTCAGAGTATATATTGAAAACTAGATGCTTTCTTACATTCTACCTTGTCTATTATATATTGATGGAGTTCAGTTTCATTACTTGTGACCAAAGAATTGTGTCATGCATGTATACAAGGATTCTTGTATCACTATTTATAAAATGAACATTGTCCTTAAACAAGCAAAGTAGATCCTTAATGCTACATGTTTGCATCTCAGGGAACTTCCAAGCCTAAAAAATGAGGTGAAATTTAAGTGTTTCCATAATCCAAATATCAGGTTTTGTGTATTCTCTCATATATGGTCCTGGAAAAGCGAAGTGAAATTTAACTATTTCCAAATCTTAAGTTTTGTGAATTCACTCATATTTGGTGGTGGAATCTTTTGAGAAAACCAGAAGAATTTCTTTTAGTTGCATTCAAATTTTTCAAAAATATTACTAAATTTCTCCCTGACCAAAATTCTCCCTGAAATGGCTTTGGGATTGAAAATTTTGTAAATATTTTTAGGGAAAAAACCCAAAATACTTTTTCTAGGTTAGAGTTTTATAACACTAGGTACTAAAACAATCTTCTATTTTTTGTTGCAAATGTTTGATAGAGTCTACCCAGAAACTTATCATAAAATTAGGTAGATGTGTTGGACAGACTAAATAATTTTGAATGAATAATCTCCTAACATAAATGATATATTAGGTTGCATAAATATTTAACTTACAAGCATGAACTGAAGAAGAAATCTCAATGATATTGATATATTC
This sequence comes from Pinus tabuliformis, assembly GCA_031772625.1. Taxonomy (NCBI): domain Eukaryota; kingdom Viridiplantae; phylum Streptophyta; class Pinopsida; order Pinales; family Pinaceae; genus Pinus; species Pinus tabuliformis. The sequence goes on from CM062804.1 coordinate 754,757,642, forward strand.
TTAATTGAGTTGAATGAGGCCAGGAATAGCTTTGACTAAAGGGTATTGAAAATGGCATAATTTTGTTCTAGTTGGATAGATTTAGAACTGAAAATCAGTAGTTTTCTTGCTTGCATAACTTGGGAAGATTTTTGTATCTCAAGTCTCAACCTTATTAAATAGTATGATTTATGCCTTGCAATGTTGAGATATGGTGTGATACCACTTGCTAGTAACCTAAACACTCTGGATGAAAATTTAGCTGTGAATTTTACTTTCAAAAGATATAAGTGCAAATATAGATTAATTGTCCCTTCTGTAGAATTTCCTTAAAATTATGCTACTGCTTGAATGAATAAATATGAAACTAATTGTTCCACTAAGACAAAAATATCTCTACCAATTTGCAGTGGAATAGAAAAAAAATAAAACACATTCACACTATAGCAAAAAAAAACAAAATTTTCTAGGGAACCCAACTGGGAAAACCCTCTGCTAGTTGTAGAAATTTAAAATACTATCTATATTAGAGTTTGAGACACCTTCTTCAAGACTAGGTTCGTCGATTCTTATTGATTTCCATATTCATTTTCATAATCATTAGGGTTATTGTCCATCAAATCAGAGTAGCTAGAAAGTGTCTCTTTGATTTCAGAAAGCAGGCCAGGATCAACTTCATCCAAGGATCCCCTAGAAGGCTCATCAGTAGAAAGAAGAAAGGTATTTTCTTATTTTATTTCATCACATGCATCCATCATAGTCATTGATTTGTATTCATTTATTTCAAATTCATTTTCATTGTTAGATGCAAAAGGTAATTTAGTATGATATAATCCTTAGGTAACCAACCTCAAACATATTGTTGGTTAATTTATGTTGTTTGAAGTTTATTGAGTTTGAGTTTTATCATGAAACTACTAGAAGCATTCTAGCATGGGTGATTTGATTATCTTGATAAAAATGTTATGGTTTGATCTAGTCCTTGAAAGGAACTCATAGTTGATGGTCAAAATTTCACATTCCTTTCATTTTTTATGTTCACATATAACAAATATCTTTATGTTATATCCTCTAGCTAGATATATACAATAACTGCCACTCAGAAGTTGGATGCCATCATTTTGGAGCTTGAGCTTACTCAATTTACCTTTGTTTGAGTTGAAAATGTCATTAGATTTCATTATATTGTCTATTGTAGAGCATGAATCCAATTTACCTTTGTTTCAGTTAAAAATGTGATTAGATATTGCTATATCATCTTTTGTAGAGAATGAATCCAATTTCTCAAGTCCATTTGCGTGAGCTATAACAAATCTAGTTTAATTCATTAAACTTATTTTTCATAATATGTTTGTTGATTGTGATTCTGCAAGCCACATTTGCATTGGAAAAAGGGCATATTTAATGAAGTGTGGAAGGAGAGGGAAGCTTCAGTTATGTCCTTTCAAACTTTCTAAGGTATGTAATAAAATTAAAAAAAAATCTCATGTTGTGCTTTAACTTTTTCTTTTGATAATGGATTGTTTATGTGATCTTCCCTCTCTGACCACAACCAGAGTCCAGACATACATGATTTTTTGGGGTATGTGGACAATGGACAAATTTAGGCTAGCCATTTATCTAGAAATTTACACTGTAGAATATTGGGCATTTATAGTTGAATATTTCCTTACCACTAAATTAGATTTGAAGAGTCAGACTCCTATTTGTCAGGCATATACCTCACTTTTAAATCAATTTATTGCTGACTCTATATAGACCTTTCATTGGAGGGGCAAAGAGTGATCACTACCTTTGCTTAATCTTTCTGCGAACCAAGTAAAGATTCCAAATGTGTATAAGTTAGTGGCTCCTTGGAGAATCCCAAGAGTGGCGTTATTGTAGCAACAAGAAATTCATTTATTTTGAGTTCTTCATTAGTGCATTGATAGTATATTTTTTATTCCATACAATACCTCAATGGTGTATGATCAAATTATAGTTAAGCCTGTCATAATATTTTGACTTACCCTCTTTTAGAGGGAAACTAGAGTGTGTGTCAATCTTGCACGTCACAATTGTATCATGCAAAGTGTTATCTCTCAAAATCAGGCCCTGATAGGCTGCTGTGATCAGGCAGACTTTAAGTAACTATTTCAAACCTACTTTAGGCTGAGGCTTAGCCTCCCCAACCTGAGAGGGCTCTCTCACAAGATTAAAGATTTGGATAATGAATAAGATGGCTAACTCTTGTGAAACAAAGGTAAAATGTGAGTGGTGGAAACACAATTAGAAACTATCCATTGGGCTTATGGAGTCAACATCATTTCAGTATAACAATGGTATCAACCTTACATAGAAGTCAGGGCATTCAGGATTCAACACATTTAGAACATACCAGAAACATATAGGACCACACAGTCTATGAATGTATACAGGAAATTAGAGCACCATGAGTGATTTCTAAGTGATTACACATTCATACCGCTGCAAATATTGGGAAAATAACAATACAACACATTCTGAACATCGAATCCCTACTGAGTCCTGAGAAGCAAATCCAATCTTGTATTACTAAAACAGAGTCTTTACATAAAGCCAAATATCAGAGATTTTCTGAATCATTTTCCAACCCTTGGTACATTGATCTCTCTCCTATATATAGAATTCTTGAGATTCCTGCTCCAGCATGAGGGGAACTCGAATTCTGCTTGTTATCATGACACCTATTAACCTTTAAAACTTACTAATAAATACAACTGACTGCTAACTAGCAATTTAAGAGACCGAAGACAATTAGGATTCTATCTCTTCATCATGTTGGTAGTAGCATTAAATACAATTCAATTTTTTTCTTTGACACATGGCCTTCTTCAGTTTAGCTTTGGTGGATGTTTAAACTGCTTGCTGGCCCTTAATGTCACATTTCTCAACTGCTGCTGAAAAGTAGGAAGCTGCCCCTATTTTTCTGCTTTTGGTTTCCTCAAGGATATTTGAAACCAATTAACCATGTTGTCCTTCTTTGATTACAAAAAATTGTGTTGGAGTGCCATGTTCTTTATGTGCTATAGATCTTTCCCGTGTACGTGTATGAGGATAAAACCTGTTTAATTTTGCCTGAAGTATGATGAACAATACCTGGCGGTGATCAGTTTTATGACAAATGGCTTATGGTTTATATATACTTTTCTTTTGCTCATTTTGTCCCTGCTGAATGCTTATCTTGTGTAAATGATCCTTCTTTAGAAACTCCTTTTCGAAAAGGTTTTCCTTTGTCCCTCAAAGGTCAACTTCATCAAAATATGTAGCTACAGCAGTTTTGTAACGCCCTACGAAACTGCTGTGCAATCACAAAACCACAGTTTAAATGCCAAATTTCGACTGTCTTGAGCCTATTTGTATTTCTGACCCCTTCATGGAATTCCTCTTTTCGTTGCTAACAAGATTTGCTTGCAACTTTTCAAGAAACAGATATTTCTCCTGAGGAAGAGATGCAATGACACCAATAACACCATTGACTGTTCCAAATATAACTGTAGGAATCTGGCTAGATTCTGAATCTGGCAGATGCATAACAAGAGATCCATGCCTAAAAAGATATAACAAACTCTCCTAAGTGGTATTCATCTACCACTTCCAATTTTACTCTCTCTTCATTAGTTGCAGCATCGCTATTTTTCCTCACTGTAAAAAGGCTGAAAATGTTCTCTGCTCCAGAGTATATATCATCATCCAGAATTTCAACTGCTGTCATTTAATTTGCATTATAATCACGAGCCCTTTTAGATGCATCAATCCACTCATGACAATAGACCTGTCAAAGTTTATAAGTAGGTATCTATCCCTTGGACCTAACAGATGTCCAATCACTGATAAATCATTAGCTGTAATTTCAATTTCATGAACCACTAGCACTATGTACTAAAGTAAAAGCAGTTTTATCTTCACAGAGAGAATTCGTCTTTCTCCTGCCCCTCATATATGTAGAAAGATTAACAAGAAATAGCATCCTATTATAAAATGCCATATCCCACATTGCATGTTGCAGTTCGAACTTCTTACATATTTTCTTTCATGTTAAGGCAAGCTGCTATCTTCTGACCCAATGATTTGTAACATTGTGACCAGTAAGATATCCAAATACTGCAAATTTCATGGGTGACCCTAGGATCTGACAAAGCTGCCACCATCGCTTCACAAAATGCTCTTGCCTATCTGGTGCAAATGAACGATATCGCTCTCTAGTTTGTTTGAAATTATTCTCCTTCTCTATCACGCACTTCTCCCGCTTGCCAGTATTGGTATAGGCAGGAATGGGAAATCTCTCAGCATGACGAACTGGATCGAACCTTGATGGAAAGTAGTTGACCTCTTCATCCCTGTGCATAAAGTTCATGAATCCCTCATGATGATTATTGTGATGTGCACACTTGGGTGCATTAGCTGGCAGCATCAAATAGTTGGGTCCAAGTCGATGCCTTTGTGTATCTGAGTATGAGAATATCCTTGTTTGGAGTAGCTTATCTTCAGTGTAACATGAATCCCTGAGCACATCTCCAGATCCAGACTTGTCAAGTTCACAAGACCAGCTAAGGCACGCAAGCCTGATGCAGTTATTGCATTGCTCTTTTTAAAACTCAGTGAAGTCAAGTTTGTAAGTCCAAATGTTGCCAGTGATTGCAATCTTTGCATCAATGACATTATTTGGTTCCTTATCAATTAATTGTTTTTCTTCATTGATTTTACTTCGTGCACCTTGAGGTTGAACAATTGCCCCTTCCATTCCCCGCAGCACAAGGATAATTTTAGGGGCGAACGTTCGCCCTTTGGCGAAATTAAGGGGTTTTAAATTTTTAGTGGGCGAATATTTTGTATCATAGTACATTTTTACAAATCACCTCAAATAGCCCACCTTATTTTAAGGGAGAGGGTAAAAAAGGTAAATTTAGCCCTTGAAATTAGGGCTTACAACCTTCTATTCGCCCATTTTCAAGAATAGGTTTTATTTAAGTGAATCCATTCACCCATTTTAAGAATAGGTTTTATTTAAGTGAATCCTATGGGCCAAATACCATATTTATAAAAGAGGTATGGTAAATTAATAAAAATATAAATAAATGAGAGGTATGGTAAATAAAGAAAACATTTTTTATATTTACTCTATAAGTCACCTTATATACATGTAAGGGTGTAAACAAATAAAAATATAAGTAAAGTGGAGGTATGGTAAATAAATAAAAATATAAATAAACTAGACGTATCATAAATAAATAAAACCTCTTTTTATATTTAGTCCATAACCCTCGTTCTATTTATGAAGGCTCAAGAAAGAGGTTTTATTTAAGTGAATCCTATGGGCCAAATACCATATTTGTAAAAGAGGTATGGTAAATTAATAAAAATATAAATAAACGAGAGGTATGGTAAACAAATAAAACATTTTTTTATATTTACTCCATAAGTCACCTTATATTTACGAACACTTGAAAAATGGGTTATATTTAGGTGAAACCTATGGCCAAAATACTATGGGACAAATACCATGGACTAGATTGTTATTAATACCATGCAAAAAACCATTATTAACCCTAATATTAGAATTAATAAAAATAAAAATGGCACATGGTATTGTCCCATGGTATTCACCAAAATGGCACATGGTATTGACCCATGGTATTCACCTGGAATGTAGCCTATTTAAATGGGGGAATTAAACCAGCATGTAGCCTATGCTAAGATTCACTAGGACTTTACAAAGCTTTATTATTTAGTGAAAGACTCGCAAAGATCTTACAAGATTTTATAATTGAGTAAAATATTCCAATAAAAATAAAAATGGCACATGGTATTGACCCATGGTATTCACCAAAATGGCACATGGTATTGACCCATGGTATTCACCTGGAATGTAGCCTATTTAAATGGGGGAATTAAACCAGCATGTAGCCTATGCTAAGATTCACTAGGACTTTACAAAGTTTTATTATTTAGTGAAAGACTCGCCAAGATCTTAAAGATTTTATAATTGAGTAAAATATTCGCCATGCCTGGTGAGAGATTCGCCAAAAAATTATATATACATATTATATTATTGATAAAATCGCCTTCCATTTTTCCTATATACCATGGAGATTCGCCCATTTATTATATTTATAAATTTAGGGGGGTTCTTAAAATTTTCCCTGTCGCAGCACATGTAATCTGTGATGTTCTGCTGGAGAATTTGATTCTTTTTTCTCCATCAAAGTTGTGTCCAGATTAACGGGAAGGACATTTAGCTCTTCACTTAGTGCATAATTATCAACAAGGCAGCGTGATCCTTCTCTGTCCTCCACGTGTTTCATGATTTTCAGAGAGGCGATTTGACATTTCTTTGTCCTCCTCAAAGGACTTGCGATTTGCAGCAACGAAGTCTGGTCCTTCAATATTCTGTACAGAAGGTCCCTGATTTGGAAAATTAATCTCTCTTACATTATTAAACTCTTGCTATGTTCCATAAGAATTTTGCACCCCTGGCACCTGACGAACTACAAAAGGAGCATCGTGTCGCACAAATACTTCATTAACAGAAACTTGAACTTCCTGTATCCTATTAGATTCAAGGGTTGTATGGAAATATGACACTCCAGGACCAATTTTAACTTCACTAGTAACATGTGCCAATGATGTTTTAGAGGCTTGTTTCCCATGGACATCATTCATATTCACTCTATCAGATTCGACCTCAGATATAATCTCCAGAGGCCTTTCTCGTTCTTGGCCTTCAAGAAACTCATCCATATGATCTCTGCTGGAATCTATCTCAGATGCTATGTCAAGGGAACTCTGTGCTGGTTCCAGTCGTACTGTTCTAGAATCATTTGTTCGCTCCATGCTGTTAGTAAGGTCCTGCACTTTTTTTTCTTTGTGTAAAGGTGAAAAATGTGCTCCCTGATATTGCCACGAGCAAAGACATATGGCACACAGAGTGCTGTCAAAAGCTTTACGAGTATTGGTGACAGAATTTGGCGAAGCACCCATAATCCACGTAAGCGAGAAAACCCATCTGCTTTGACTTGCTCGAATTTTATTTGCCAGCTGTCATCTGTAAGGGGTGCCATTTGACCTAGAAATACCAATTTTGTCCATATCTTGAGAAATATAAGTCCAAAAGCCCAATCTTGAAAGAAAACTAAACTTGGACTAACACCAAACCTTTACAATCGAAATGATGTGAACAATTTAGAAATTGTTTCTTAGGTGATAACAGGTGGCTCCAATTGGGATAGTGTGCTCCTGTAGTATGCTAAGAACTTGCAGGTCCAGTGCTTTGTCCTCTTTATGACAAACATAGATTTGCTTGACAAACATCCCTTTCCAGCTTCTTGAGCCTTCACTTCTGGCTTAAGCTTGATGATCACTGTAGGAGAAAGAAATCTATATCTACTGAAAAATGCTCAGTCAACCTTGAGCTTATTTGCATTTTCCTACCTACCTACCCTATCAATTCAAACTTCTTTCAGCTCAATCAATGTGAAATTTCCAATGTAGCCAATCATTTGTCTTATCTGATATTTGAGTTTTTTGACTGCATCGGAGTTCAAAGCCACTATGATATTGTGATTACCACTACCACTGAAATTTCCTCTGATCTTCATAGAAAAACTGAAACACTGGAGAGTAAAACTCTTCCATGTATTTAGCTATAGGATCCCAGAATACATGATCAGCTTGATGGTTCTCATAACTTTCTAGTTGTGCCAACTGATCTTCAATAATAGTGTATTCTTCCTCAATCACGAAAGAGATAGGAAGCAACACCCTCTCCTTGTGTTCTGACATAGAAACCTTTTGAAAAGAATGATCATGACCATGAAGACTATATGATTGAATTTGACCTTGTAAACCTTCAATGTCTTTCTCAATGTCCTTAGCAACTTCATCCAAAAATTTCATCTTATCTTCTGCCTTGCACTGAAATGATTTTAGATAAGAAGACAAGGACAAAGAAAAATTTTCGTCTATTTCTTCATTAATATGAGCATTATTCCATTGTTTTAAACCTTGAATTGGAGGAGAGTTTGCCACCACATCTGATCTATCTATCCATTCCTCCAAAAACATAAGCCAAAATTCTTCAAATGACCTAATGGATTTGGTAGGAAAGCTTTCAATCCACTGTTTACGTTTCCCTTGAAATGAATCATAGGACAACATAATGCAAACATCCTCATGTTTAACTCTAAGAAGCTCGGTAAAATCACAAAAATCTGATATATGCTTCAAAGTTAAACTCAAATCTTCTCCATTGAATTTTGGGCCATTCCTTAGAAAATATGCATCCTTGGGAAAATGATTTTGGAAACCATGAATTCCTGAAAAATTTATGCATGGATACCTTGAAATAAGAATGGTAGCATCTGGGTTCTTCATAACTCCAGTGGAATCACCATGAATCTATGAATTTCGAATTCTTCAACAATGGAGTCGCGAAGGTAGTTTTGCAACCTCGAAAGATTTCTGAGCTCCTGCTACCTTCAAAAGTTTAGCCTCTTGATTTCGGGAATGATTAATCTTCAGACTCCCGGCAGACGCACCAAGGGTTGGAAATTTTCAGAGAAAGACTCATATGGTGCCATTGTAGAAGTTTATGTTTTTATGAATGCAGGCTTTGGCTTTACTTCTCAGGATTCAGAAGGAGTTCAATGGTGGCTTGTTTATGTTTGTCCTTATTTCCTTATGTGCAATAGTATGAGTGTATGATACTTAGAACTCATTGACATGCTCTAACTTCCTTCATACATTCATGGACTGTGTTTTCCTACATGTCTCTATGTGTTAACTGATATATTGAACTTTGATGCCCTGACTTCCATGTTTAGCTGATACTGCTATCATACTAAGCTTTTCTGACTCCATAAGCCCAATGGATGTTTGTTGATTGTGTTTCAACCACTTACATTTCTCCATTTGTTCAATAGAGTTAGCCATCTAATCCATTATCAATATCATTAATCATTTGAGAGAGCCCTCTCAGGTTGAGGAGGCTAAGCCTCAGCCAAAAGTAGGTTTGAAATAGTTACACCTAGATAGTCTGATCAGCAGCCTATCAGGGACCTATTTTGGTGATAACACAAAGTTTATCTAGGACAATGTTTGTGGATCTAAGCAGCAAGATACCTATTGGAATTCAAGAGGCAGCAATACTACAAAGTGGGAAAGAGGTTTCACAGTTAACCTGGCTTTCACATTATGGTTGGAGTCGATTTGTTGGCAAGATGCTGGATACCCAAACTTCCTTTTTATGACTGAGTGCAAGATTGAATCCTTCGACATATTCCTCACTCAATTTTCATTAAGTGATGGGTTTTCTCATAAGTTATTCACACCTATAAACTTTACTAGAGTTGTTCTTGAATCTTTCGAGCTGGTTAGCTTTTCAAAGCACACAAGTACAAGAAGACGAGAAATAATATGCCCAACCAATTTGAAGTTATCTCCCCACGAATAGGGTGTTCCCATTCATAAACCTGACGACTCACTCTACTTATTTCTAGTGAACAACTTTGGGACTTGCCATGAATCATGAGACAATTCCAACCCCATAACTATAAATTTCTTATTTAAATCTAAACCCACTAGATTAGAATCTGCAGAAGGAGAACTCCATTCTTGTTTGGAAATAACCTGCAATCGACTTGTACTGTGCTATTTAATTTTTTCTATATTTATTCACATCCTTGGTCTGTGACATAAAGATGCAACAAGATACCTTGCATTTTCTGTACTAACACTCCTAAAAAATAATGTATGCCTAAATCTATCATTTCAAATGATTTATGTAGCTCACCTTTTGGTTTTTCAATTATTGAAGTTGTTACCTATATTGATGAGATCTTCTACAACTGATACCACAATGACAATATATGTTTTACTTTTATCCATGTTTCTCTGAAGGTGTTTCTCCTTCAGTAGAGCAACAATACACTACATCTTCCATTTAGGGGAGAATTGTACCCAGTAGCAACCTTTGCCTGTGTGCAAATGGGTTGAATGCACATCAGACTCTATCTGTTGTTTTGAAGGTGTTTCTCCTTCAACAATACTTCATCTCAGTAGATCATTTCGGTTTTCACCTTCAGTATATGCATGCAGCCTTGGGATACATACTGTAGATTATATTTTTCCTATGAGGGTGTAGCAACGATGAAAGAAGTGCATCGATTTTAGGCATCTTGTGGTTGTTGTATGAAAGCATGCTTGTTTAGTGTTTCCCAAACATAGATAGAGCCATATTTATTATGCTTTTATAGTTTGACTTAGATGCTCACTTTTCTTAATTTAGGTGTTTTTCTTAGTTCTGTTTTATGCACAAATTTATCTTTAAGAAAAGGGAACAGTAGAGAAGGGTTCTATATTTTGGGTATGGGACACGCTTCTAGGTAGGAAGTACTCTATTCTAGGAAGCTTTTTCCATGCAGTTTAGGTGCTTTATCCGAGAATCCCAAGAGTGGTGCTATTGTAGCAATAATTTTGAGTTCTTCATTAGTGCATTGATAGTATATTGTTTATTCCATGCAATACCTCAATAGTGTGTGATCAAATTACAGTTAATATTGTCATAATATTTTGACTTACGCTCTTTTAGAGGGAAACTAGAGCGCGTGTCATGCTTGCATGTCATAATCGTATCATGCAGAGTTTCCTTGGCATGAGTTTTGTGGATCTAAGTAGCCAGATACCTTTTGGAATTCAAGAGGCAATAATACTAAAAAGTGGGAAAGAGGTTTCACAATTAACTTTCCTTTCACATTATGGTTAGAGTCAGTTTGTTGGAAAGATGTTGGATACCACATCTTCCTTTTTATGATTGAGTGCAAGATTGAATCCTTCGACATATTCCTTGCTCAATTGTTAGTAAGCGATGGGATTTCTCAGAAGTGCTTCACATCTATAAACTTTACCAGAGATATTATTGAGTCTTTGGATGTGGTTATCTTTTCAAAGCACACATGTACAAGAAGACGAGAAATAATATGCCCGACTAATTTCAAGTTATCTTCTTGCAAATAGGGTGTTCCCTTGCATAAACCTGACGACTCACTCTTCTTCTTTCTAGTGAACAAATTTGGGACTTTTCATGAATTGTGAGACAATTCCATCCCCACAACTATCAATTTCTTATTTAAAGTTATACCCACTAGATTAGAACCTGCACAAGGAGAATTCCATTCGCATTTCAAAAGAACCTGCAATCAACTTATACCATGCTATTTAATATTTTATGTATTTCTTCGCATCCTTGGCCTATGACATAAAGACGCAACATGCTACCTTGCATTTTCTATACTAACACTCCTAAACAATAATAAAGTATGCCCAAATCTGTCATTTCAAATGATCTATGCATCTCACCTTTTGGTTTTTCAATTATCGAAGTTATTACCTATATTGATGAGATCATCTACACCGAGGCCATAATGACAATATCTGTAAGAGTTTTATCCATGTTGTACTAAAGGTGTTTTTTCTTCAATAGAACTACAATACATTACAGTTTCCATTCAGCGGAGAAGTGTACCCAATAGCAGCCTTGGTCTATGTGCAAATGGGTTGAATTCATAGTAGACTTTATCTGTTGTTTTGAAGGTGTTTCTCCTTCAATAGTACTTCATCTCAGTAGATCCTTTCAATCTACACCTTCAACAGATGCATACAGCCTTGGGGTACATGTTATAGATTCCAGTTTTTTGTGAGGGTATAGAAACAATGAAAGAATCACATCAATTTTAGGCATCTTATGGTTGTTGTATGTAAGCATGCTTGTTTAGTGTTTCCCAAACTTATATAGAGCCATATTTAGTATACTTTTATAGTTTGACTTAGATGATCACTTTTCTTAATTTAGGTGTTTTTCTTAGTACTACTTTGCACAAATTTATCTTTAATAAAATTGCATAGTAGAGAAGGGTTCTATATTTTGAGTAGGGGACACTCTTCTAGGTAGGAGGTACTCTATTATAGGGAGCTTCTGTCATGCATGTTAGGTTATTTATCCTAAACATAGTTCCAAGTCCCTACCTCCTTGACAAAGTCCATGCCAGACAAGACACCGGTGGATAGAGTTCCAAGTCCCTAAATTTCCAAAAACCCACCTGAGCCTAGCTATCTATCCTAAAATCCTTTACATTCCAGTCATCTCTTGGCTATGGTTTCATAGAGAAAGCCCTATTTGGTTTGGTAGGGCTAGCTACCAAACTAAAAGCTTGGTCTATGGTTACCTCCATCGATTTCCTCATTAGCCTGGGATATTATGGAGGATAACAGGGGGGAATGACCACTAGGGAGTGCCAAGGTATGTTAGTGAATGTAAGGCTCCCAATTCATGGAAAAATGTAATGCTAGTTGTGAGGTCATGACTGCAAAGGTGTGTTAGGGAATGCTAGGGCATAATAACATGTGCCAGATAGTACGGATACATGTCAAATAAGCTAATATGTGCCAAGTGCTAAGGCATGCCAAAATGTACAAGGGTTCCAAGTCCCTGCCTCCTCCTCTTCCATATGCTATCCACTTATGACATTTCCTTTGCAATATTTGGTGCATTTGCTAGTTATAGGTAATTTATAGGTTATAAATGTCTTCAGAGTTTCACTTCTAATTGAGTATTCAACTAAACATATTGATTCTCTTATACAACACTATTTTTCCCTCCACCCACTTTTCATAAATTCAATAACCATTAGATAAGGACCTGCAACTTCGATGTTGCTTTGCTTGTTTAGTAAAATATTGTTGAGAATTTAATTTATTGAAAGTTGTAGAATTTACAATTTATAAAGTTTCAAGGTCTAATTTTTAAAAGTATAATTCTTTAAAGGGTGCTAGCTCAATGGAAGAGGACTTGCTTTACAAGCAAGAGGTTGGTGGTTCGATTCCATCGTGCCCTAACATCCATATGGAATGGCGACGATCATTTTTTGGTGATGGAGGCTCTTTTGACTATCACCAATGAGCTTTGGTGAAATTTTTCGACCCTCAACAAAAATATGAAATGGTGACAGTCAACGAATGCCATCATATATACACATCAATAGTGATGACCCTCAAAGGTCCGTAACCATAAATCGTTCTTTTTGATATGAAGTGGTGACGGTTGTTGTCCGTCATTATAGTCGTTATTCGTGATGGACCTTGAACATCACCACAACACCTATACTTCTAGCAATGCAGCCTTTGGTGACGGTCAACGAATGTCACAATATATATGCACCAATAGTGACGGCCATTAAAGATCCATTACAATAAATCATTGTTGTTCATATGAAATGGTGACGGTCACTATCCATCATTATAATCAATATTTGTGACAGACCTTGAATGTCACCATAACACCTATACTTTTGGAGACGCCACCTTTGGTGACGTTCAATTTTTGGTGACCAAGGCTATGGTCTGTCACCATTGCTCATATGCAATGGTGACGATCGATATCCGTCATTATAAATCATTATTGGTGACGAAATTTGAATGTCACTACAACACCTATACTTTTGGCGACACCGCCTTTGGTCATGTTCAGTTTTTGGTGATGGAGACTATGGTCCGTCACCATTGCTCATATGAAATGGTGACGATCGCTATCCCTCATTATAAATCATTATTGGTGACGGAATTTTTATGTCACTACAACACCTATACTTTTTGTGACGCCACCTTTGGTGACATTAATTTTTTGGTGACGAATGCTCTTTTGATCATCACCAATGAGCTTATGGTGACATTTTTTACCCCTCCCCAATGTCCTTTTTTCTTGTAGTGTTTGTTCTCATCATGAGTTTCCTTTACTACCCTTTCGCCATTAGTAAGAATTTGTTGTAGCAACTTTGTCAAATCTATCTTCAAATCTTCCATGTTGCCTTTAAGATTTGCTTCTATACCATCCATATTAGCTTCCATGCCATACATCTTAGCTTCTACACCATTCATGTTAACTTCCATGTCATCCATCTTACCTTCCATGCCATTCATCTTAGCTTCCATGACATTCATCTTACCTTCCATGCATTTCTTTAATCCATCCATCTTAGCTTCTGTTACTTTTTGTGAGAGTGAAAATTGTTGCACTTGGTCTCGTAATTCCGATATATCATGTTTCATTTCTTCCTCTTCTTCATGAGTCATGGTAGAGATTTCAAGTTTCTTACTAGGTGTTTCCATTTTCTTTCTTCGGGGCATCATTTAATGATAATTATGCCTCACTATTCCCTTTGACTCACTTCAAACTAATTTTTCAAACCAAACTTATGAAAATTTTTAAAGAAACCTACACACCTTTTTTTTATAGAAGATCGATATTGAATCTATTGTATCTCTAAAATTTCGGCTCTCCATGGTCTAAAATTGCGACCTATGATAGCCCTATGTGTCTTCTTTCCAACACCACTAGTCTAATCGAAATTGGATTCTCCAAGAAAGTGTTATGCCACATCTCCCAAGATGACCTGATTATATATTTTTTCAGTAGAGCGAACTTGTACGACGTTCCACATGTCACCGTTTCGACCTTCAGGCCAAAAAACGATACATAGAAAACAACAGTCCATCCTATTTTTGTAACTTCTTACAAAAGTTCAATCCGATTCTCAGAGATAAATTTATGACGATTTTCCCAAGGTCACTTGTTTGTGATGTAATTTGGGAGCCTTCCAAAACTCTAACTTCCTTGGATCATATCTCTGAAAATATCACAATAACAGATCTGAAATTAGGACCTGAGGTTCATCAATATTTCGGCTCAAATGGGTTTTACTTTCTGCTTATAAAACATCCTAGAAAAAAAGTTATAGCGAACATTCCATGATGACCTATTTGGAGCAGCGAAACCCTAGAATCCAAAGCTCAGATACCAAATGTTATGCAGCGAGCTCATAAAATAGAAGAAAATATAGATCAACTACTTCAAAATCAGCCTCTTCGAGGGGGGAAACTCCTCTACACTACACAAATTAAAAATTATTGGATGATACAAATGATAAAACCTCCTTTCTATATGTAGGAGTCTAAGGCGTCACAATATAATCAAAGCCGACATAACAATAATAATATAAGGGCACAACAATAAAAAAAGTGGGCTTCTATGGGGCACTCTAATAAAAATATGGAGACAATAGGGGCACAACAATATAGGGATATAGTGACAATAGTAATGGGGGAATCACTAGTATTATAGAGACTTAACAGATAAAGTCAAAAATTTTGAAAACAAATAATTTTCATGTTTAAGGATTCATAATCAAAACCTTCTTACGCAAATAAAGAAGCTTAAAAGTGACAAGAAGTTGTTGGAAAACAAGGTACAACAAATTATTAAAAGGGAAGCGTCAAAATATTTAAATGTAGAAATTCATGTTGAAGATAAAGGAACAAATATTGATTCAGTCAATATCACAACTCAAGAAGAGGAAAAACGAGTTAAAGTAAAGATGTACTCAGAAGTTGCAGTTGAAGCAACGAAAGTTTTGAGGGAAGATCCATAAATTAACCATGCAACTTTCATAGCTAAAGTAAATTAGATACTTTAAGTAAATCAAGAAAAAGACACAAACAAGATAAGGGAAAATCAAATCTCTTGAATTCCTTATCGACATTTGAATCACAAGAAGAAACATCTCAAACAATATGCATGTCAATATCGCTCAGAACATAAACAAAAATTTATGTTCCAAAGAATAATTAAGTGTGCACAATTCAATCTTGTTATAACAATACATCACAAGTTTCCATTAAGATTCTACAGAAGATTGATTTAGGACGGTCAAATCCTTTCTCAGTGCAATAATTTTGTTCATCACTCAGAGGATCCTATCATATTGTATCAACAAAGATGAAAAGTCCAAGAATTCAGAAGAATGTGAATAGATTATAAGACCAAAACATATGACATGCTTTCTCATCAATAATCTTTGAGGACAAAGATTTCTGAAGAGGAAGACAATGTTATGAATAATATATATATAAACAATAATGATTAATTAATTAGTGATTAGTATTGAAGATGCATGTCTCTAAGGACATGAGCGTTTGTGAAGAGGTACCTGCCTAGGTATATAAGAAAACCCTCACCCTCATTTGTAATCATAATCATCTCATATTTTCAATACAATTATTATATAATATGTTTGTCCTATAATGGATATTTACATATACTAGGTCTTTAATATTCTATTGCACATACGATATTTGTTTCTTACATTGATATCTCAACGTTTACAAAGTTTTTTTGTTACAGATGAACTCTTCTCTTGGTCCCTATAGCCAACTACACCAACCAAGACTATATATGCACTTATTTATTCAAGCAACACTTATGAACCAGGTCATGACTAATATAAATATATTTAGATCTAGGGTCAATAAAAATAGAAATAGCTTGATCTTGAAAGCTTAACTTCCATCTCAATAATGGATGCCTGATGATCAACCTACCTATTATCCATTGTTGCATACATCCGAGGAATACTTTTTCCAACATCCACAACTGTCTATGGCTCCTAAGCACTGTAAATCTGAGTTCTACCACCCTGATGATGTGGAAAATATCTCCTACGATGCTCTCCAACATAAGTACAATAGTGTAAAGGCTTCCTGCCAGCAACTTTGTTCTGCTCTTTAGGCTGAGACCAATGTCCTCTATCAACTGCATTGAACCTCTTATATGGTGCTACATTCTCATTACCACCTGCATCTTGAGGTATTCCTAATTCTTAACCCACTTTCCTTTAGTAATTTCATTACCTTTCCAATCCCACTTAAGCTCAAACTTTTTCTTAGACTGCTCATGATAATGCTTCAACTTCCCAATGACTTCCTCGAATGAATGAGGCTCATCATACTCAATTTAATCCTTGAATGCTAACAATAGTCCATTGATGAACCTTTGAACCTTTGTTCTTTCATCATTAAGATACGGCACATACGTCAACAACTCTAGAAACTTGGTCATATACTCTTCATCTATCATAGAACCCATCTTAAGCTCATAGAACTCATTAGCTTATCCATCGTAATATCTCTCAGACAAGTACCTCTTTCTGAAATTTCTTTTAAACTCATGCCAACTCAACTCCTCTATCTTGATGTCTCTGACACACTTCACATCTTCCCACCAGATATTTTATTTTCCCTTGAGACTGAAAATAGCTATCCCGGCTTTCATATTCTCTATATAATCATGAAATTCAAAGAACTTATTCATCCCAAGTAGTCATGCTTATATGTCTTCTAGTTTCTTCATCTCTCCATAAAATGTAGGAGCCTAGGAGGCTTGGATTTCCTGAACTCATCTAACAATTACTGCTTCTTACTCCTCCTATAAGGATGATGGTGGTGATTACTCACTACAAGAAAAAAGGACATTGGTGAGGGGTGAAAAATGTCACCATAAGCTCATTGGTGATGGTCAAAAGAGCCTTTGTCACCAAAAACTGAAAGTCACCAAAAGTGGCATCGCCAAAAGTATAGGTGTTGTAGTGACATTCAAATTTCATCACCAATAATGATTTATAATGACAGATAGTGACCGTCACCATTTCGTATGAGCAATGGTGACAGACCATAGCCTCCATCACCAAAAATTGAACGTCACCAAAGGTGGCGTCGCCAAAAGTGTAGGTGTTGTAGTGACATTCAAAATCCATCACCAATAATGATTTATAATGACAAATAGCGACCGTCACCATTTCATATGAGAAATGGTGACGAACCATAGCCTCCATCACAAAAAACTAAACGTCACCAAAGGTGGCGTCACCAAAAGTATAGGTATTATGGTGACATTAAAGGTTTGTCATGAATATTGATTATAATGATGGATAGTGACTGTCACCATTTCATATGAACAACAACGATTTATTGTGATGGATCTTTCATGGTCGTCATTATTGGTGCATATATACGGTGACATTTGTTGACCCTCACCAAAAGTTGCATTGCCATAAGTATAAGGGTTGTGGTGACATTCAAGGTACGTCACAAATAATGACTATAATGACGGACATCGACCATCACCATTTCATATCAACAACAACGATTTATGGTTACAGACCTTTGAGGTTCATCGCTATTGATTCATATATATGGTGGCACTCGTTGACCGTCACCATTTCATATTTTGGTGACAGCTGAAAAATGTCACCAAAATCATTGGTGATGGTCAAAATCTCATTCCATATGGATCATGTCAGGGCACGATGGAATCGAACCACCAACCTCCTACTTCTAAAGCAAGTGCTCTTCCATTGAGCTAACACCCTTTAAAGAATTAGACTTTTAAAATTAGACCTTGAAACTTCATAAATTGTAAATTCTACAACTTTCAATAAATTAAGTCTCAACAATATTTTACTAAACAAACAAAGCAACATCGAAGCTGCAGGTCCCTACCTAATGATTATGGAAGTTATGAAAAGTGAGTGGAGGGAAAAATAATTATGTATAAGAGAATCAATATGTTCAGTTGAATACTCAATTAGAAGTGAAAGTCTAAAGACATTTATAATCTATAAATGACCTACAACTAGAAAATGCCCCAAATATTGCAAAGGAAATGTCATAAGTTGATAACATATGGAAGAAGAACATTGATGAAGATAGATGAAATATGTTATAGGTTGAGTGAAAAAAAAATCTCAGTGTTGTTGTTGTTTGGTGTTTAGATATTTGAATGATATCTAAACTTCTGTGCAAATGTAACACAAATCTCCAGAAACCATGAACGACATATGATAAAAAAAAAATTATATATATATCCCCTTTACATAGATGAACATGCAATTTGGAATTTCACAAGTCCACACTCAAAACATGACAGCAACCAACAAATAAAAGAAATTGACCTAGACAGAAAGCAATAGTTTCACCTACATTATTGAGCTACTTCTGTTTATTTCAATTTGACTCATGACATTCTTTATCTGACAAGGAATCAAAATCATCACTAGTATTAAATTCATCCAACACGGACTTTGGATATCCCACTAACATTTGCGTTTTTGTTTCCATGCCTGAAAACCATGGAGTTCCCTATTGATAATAGAATAAGATGTGTGCCTGCTACTCAAGAAAAAATTACTTATTAACCATTGTTACCTGACAAAAACCAAAGAGAAAACATAATATCAGCGTACACAAAATCCCCCACTGAAATATAATCATAACTTAGCAAAGAAGTCTAAAAGATGTTCTTAATTAATAAACTTCTTATTTGGAAATAATGTTTGTTTAGAATTAAAAAGGACTATGTTGTGCAAAACTTCTGTCTATTTATCCAGGAAATTATATCATAGCATATGTCACATAGTAGCAATCTATAGTACCTAAAGTAAAAAGACAAATTTGCTTAAGAAAATAGATTTAGAAAGATATTTGAAAACTATAAGTTTGTCATCAAAGCTGTACTTAATTTAACAACAAACTAGTTGGAGTTTGAAAATCAAAATCATTCATAGGAAATGAATAGGACAATGGCCAAAGTCATTATTCATACAAATAAAGCTAGAGTCACTATTTCCATTGCAGATAACTGAAATTTGGGTAGTGGTCTAATAAATAGAGCTTATTTTCTGGGAAGACTCGTCAATACCATCTTTTTTTTTCCACACTCTATTGTGTCTCTAGACCTAGATATAGCTTGCCATTCTCAAGTTCTACCTTTCAAGTACTAATTTTTGGCTCACCCTTTAAAACACAATTCTACCACTCCATTTTAGTTTGTTTTGTCAAGAGAATTGGCAGGACCTTCCCATCCTCTCTTTTACATAATCAATAACCATCCATCAATGATATAAAGAATAACATATGCACAATAAAGGCCAATGATGTTCTTGTTGTATACCTTTGTTCTAGGACTCATCTGACCTTACTGGTGCAAAGAGCTCACCTTGAAAAAATAACATCCACGTAGAATTTAGAAAAAAAAATTAAATCAAGCTCCAAGTAAACCAATCAAAATATGAACATCCTTTTAATCAATGAAATCTTTGACTTAAAATAAAAGTGGCCTAGAATTGAATGTTATATCAACCATGTCAAGTAACTAACGTCGGGTGAGAAATATAATCCATGCATATTGGATTAGTGAAATAATTGATCTGGTAAAACTCAAAAACAGATGACTTAGAGCTAAGAAACGCAAATAAATGACTTAGAACTAAGACATGAGGTTGCCCTTTCAACCCTATCGTTAAATAACTCTTCTTTATGTCACTTATCATTAAACTTTTTTTGATACCAGGTGGAAGTGGTATTGTAACATTAACCTCTGATAGCATGTTTCCATGACTAATTCTCAAGATCCGGTCCATTACCAACATTTGGGGCTAGATAAGATACATGCAAAAACCATCAACATGAAAATCAAATCTACATCCTTGTAAAAAAATGGGAGGAAAAAAAATATCCACAAATTGAAACAGACTGTAGGATACCTCATT
Organism: Pinus tabuliformis; assembly: GCA_031772625.1. Classification (NCBI taxonomy): domain Eukaryota; kingdom Viridiplantae; phylum Streptophyta; class Pinopsida; order Pinales; family Pinaceae; genus Pinus; species Pinus tabuliformis. The sequence continues at coordinate 754,778,071 of CM062804.1, forward strand.
CCTGCAACATGATTATCTTTTCATGAACAATAAAAAATTAAATCAGGAGAAATGTCAATTTTGCCACATTTTGACAATGAAATCTTTTTCATATTCTGTGAACAATTGATGAAAAAAGTCAGCTAAAGCTTGTCAGCATCAGGATTATAGTAAAACATAAAGGAACCGCTCCAACACATATATAATCCTAAACATAAGTATCTATACATACTTAATTAAGGACATTGTATTTTGTGAAAATATGGAATTCAAATCTTTGAAATAACACAATTTATGGTACCACTGCCTTATGAAATCCATTCATTCGAGTATTTACGAAGTCCATTCAGGAATTTATTCAAAGTTCAAAGTTCAAACAATTAATGTGTAGCCTAAGAAAACTTAGGTTTGAAAAGGAGATAACCCAAAGATGTAGAGTATATATCTCACATTTATATATCGTAATTTCCAGACATTGAAATGACACTTTTTAGCATACTATTGTGAATTCAACCCAAAATGCTAGAAGAAAATATTGATGGTTATTTTTCTAATATAGAAGTTTTATACATGCATTTATTTAAACAGTTAGCTTGCAATGTCAAACATATCTAAGGATGCACACAATACATTTCATCTTTAGCACTGGTGTGTGAACTTGAGACAACAAAGTCCAACATTAATAGTTTGCCTACAATATGCACTAGCAGAATAGGTACACAATAATATTGTAGGTATGTGTTATGAATATATGTATTGCAGGCCAATAAGAGTATGGTTGGAACATTCATGTCCAACCCTTCCAATATTGCCTATAATTTTCACTGGTCTAATAGGTGAACAATAGAACTATAGGTGTGCATTCTGTATCACTTACCTAAATCCAACACCTTCAGCATAGAAATTTCAAAGAATATGTCTAGAACTGGTAGGTAATTTGCAAAATGAAAGAGTTGGCTTGATTGTTTCTGGAGAAGACTTGATTCTTACATTGTTCAATGTAAATTCAGGACACTTTTCTAAGCATAGATGGAACAAAAAGGAACCAAGCTAGAAGGTTATTTAAAGAATCCTTACTTAGCTAGGGTAAAATGTTAGCCCTTTTTTGTCAAAAAGCATAAATGTAAAAACTTTAAGAAATTCAGTGAAGAGACTGTAGAAATGTTCTTATCAAACCACTAACGTAAACAAAGCTAAGAAATATTGCTTTGTAGAAGAGATATTCATGTTCAAATTAACAAGAAAGTGACCTTTTAGCATAGTTAATGCACTAGTGCTCATTTTGTAGTGTCCCAGGGCATGCTAGGGACTACAGGGAGTGCTCATGTACATCTAGGGAAGAGGCAGGGAGACATCGAGCTATAGTTAGGAGGACTACAAGCAATGAGGGGCAGATACTTGAGGTACCCAACCTCTTGGATTATACCTTGCTATGGGAGCCCTGAAGAGAGAGTAGCAGGACTGGCGAATGTGGGTAGAGATGGATGCGGATGAAGTAGCAGAGAGTGCTACAGTGCAGGAGTCCCCAGGCAAAATGAGGCTAGCAGTTTGCAATAGTGCAAGCCCTAGTTAAGGTCACAAAGGAGCCCTAGCTGCAGTAATGAAGGGAGACCTAGATGTAGTCTTGAAGGAGCTCTAGCCACAGTTGAAAAGGAAGCCCTAGCTACAGTAAAAGGCAGCCCTAACTGTAGTCAAAAGGAGGCTTAGCTACAACATGAGAGAGGCTTAAGACATATTATAGAGAGAGGCCTAAGATGCAGTCAAGAGAGGCATAAAGATGTAGTCAAGAGAGGCTAGATACGCAGCAAAAGGAAGGCTCTTATCCACAACAAAGGAGGCCTTAATCCGTAGCAAGAGGGAGGCCCTTATCAGCCATCAAGAAGAAGCATATAGCCGCAGTCAAGGAAGGTCTAAAGCAACACTCAGAGAGGCCCTAGACGTAGTCAAAGGGAGGCCCTAGCCACTGCAAGAAGGATCCATAAGACAGCAAGAAAGAAGCCCTAGAAGCAACGTGGAAGTCTTATGTTTTGCTGTAGGTACAATGTGTGAAAGAGAGGTTGTTTTGAGTGTTGTTCTTGGGTGCTCTTGTAGGGAGAAGGGTCGAAGTTTGAAGTTTAAGATGACAACAAGAAGAGGAATTTAACATGGGTTAAATAGGGTTGTTCTGTAGATATTCCAGGAAGACTGAAGGGTTGAAAAGAGGCCAAGTATCTTGCTTGAAGCTTCAACTAAAGGATGAAACTCAACTAAAGGATGACTTAGCTTAATAAATTTCATGATGGCCTTTTACAATCATATACTTATGAGTGAACCCAACTCTTATTATTGGGACTTATCCTAGTGTCCTGATAGGTGGGATATAGAGGACAAATACGATCTCCCTTTCTCCATTGCATTCCTCCCACCTTGAAAATCAAAAGGGGACATAATGAATTTCACATACACATACTTAATAGATATATATTCCCAATCTCTTGCCATCTACTAGTCGGGCCTGCTTGAGCTAGGCTTAAGCAATTAGTCAATCTAGAGCATGCATATCCCTACTGATTCTCCACATGCCTCTCGGTGGATCTCTCTATCCCTGTAGTGCTAGTAAAAGGGTTTGGGTATGGTAAGGGCTGCTAGCAAGTTTTTTGAACCTTTGTATTTACATCTATTTTCATCTGGCCTTACCCTACTCTCATCTCTATGTATTCTCAAATTAAGCCAACTACACAATCAGAAACTTTGTTCTTGTGTGGTATCTCAAAATACTTTTCAAACATAAAATTACAACAGACTATCACAAGGAGACTAATCATGGTTTAACAGATTGAACTTGACATCTTACATTAACAATTTCCTTTTACCTGATGCCAGTCCTGCCCAGGCCTTAGAACCATTCCTAAATGGGTGTACTACATGACCGGGGGTTTGCATTGCCAGTAAACTTAATTATAAATAATTATGAGAACAAGATAGCATTGTTTATATACCATATTTCTTAAATTAAAGATTAGCTTCCTGTATGAATTACAATGCATTGATAGAAACATAGATAGTCTCCAACAAAAAGCACCCAAAAAAGTAGAAAAAATCATAGTAGACACTTATTTCGCTTCTTTGGTGCTGGTCTTTGAAGACCTCCACCACCATCATCACTTCCACATTCATCGTCCTGCACCTCAAGAGTTGCAGGTACCACTCTGCCCTTGTTTCTTGAAATCTCTCTGATAGGAGTCTCTGCAGCCTTCTCAGAATAAGGAATCATAAGTGGATTGGTTCTGTGAGGCATCAACACCTCACCACTTTCAACAACTTCCATCATCAACTTCCAGTCTTTAAAATCAAACCGAAAAACAAATTGGTTGTAAGAAGTTTCTCCATATGCCATTTCTGTAGCTCTAGGAGCATTTTTGGGGACAACAAAATGTTTTCCATTTTCATTGACATTTATTTCAACTCTACTATCCTTTATTAGAAATGATAATGCAAAGATTTTTTATACTGTCTGGGAAAATGATATTTTATTTAGAACCAAATTTGCTAATTTGGCTTGCTTCTGTTTTCACAAAATGTTAAATATGCTTGCCATATTCATGTCTGTTTCTAATTTTTCATCTTCTAGGGACTCTTTCACTGCCTCAAGTCGAGTGCTTTGTGTCGACTTAGTCTGTTTTCTCTGTACTATAGCTTTCCTTTGCTTGGGTTCATTATCCATTGGTCCAAGAATAGTGCAAATTCCTGCCACATGTTGAAAAATAGAAGCAGCTAAAAGCCCAATATTTCTCCATGATATTTGGGTTGATCGTCATTTCCCTCCAAAGACTTACTTCCATATGCCTGGTCACTATAGTTTCTTAGAATATTACTACTAATAAAATCAACTGGAGTATCACCATCATTGTTTTGTGATCTGCTAACAGTATTGAGGAGTGTGGATGTGAGATCAAAGAGTGTATCAGCATCTATAACTTGCTCATGAGGTCTTTAAACAAAATTGTGCAAACTTTGCACTTTGCTAATTATAGCCTCAAATTTTCCATATTCTTATTTTAAAATATTTTCTCTCTCCTCAGCAATTGAAGTCTTGAGGGGATGATAATGGTACTTTAATATATAGTGTTGTACCATACTCTGATTGTTACCACTGCATGCAGTAGCATCTTCTTTCTCTCTCAGAGGCTTACTATGGCCTTGTTGTGATCCTTTTACCCCACGAGAGGAATCTTTCAGTGTCTGACTCAATGTTTCTTCCTCTTTAACTCTAGCTTGGGTACCAAGCCTTCTACACATCCTTTCTATCACCTGTTTTTGGAGTTGATACAAATGAAAATATTCAACCAAAGTTGGAAGGAAGGGCTTGAAATTGAGATTTCTGATTTAAAAACTACCGTGAAATGGAAAGAGACCAAGAAAATATTTTCGTGTTGCATTGAAATGAGGGAGGGCAAGGAGTTGTGATTTCCCCTACCCTGAGAAGTCTACTTTTTAATAGAAGATGGATGAAGGCCCACTACAGTTGATATAAAGTCTGAAGACATACACATTGTCGAATGAAATGCGTAGGTGCAGTGTGGCAATTAAGCGTGAGGATTGGGAGAAGTGACACATGTGGGAGAGTGGCCATATTTTTGAAGAATTGTTTAAATTGAGGAAGGACACCATTTGAATATGGTAAGAATGTCAATTCTAACGTGGAGAGTTTCCAACACCACTTTCTCATCTACATGAGGGAGTTTACAATTTGTATATCTATGTCTCAGTCCCATGGTGAATATATTAGTGTGAGGATCCACTGTTTCATGATCCATATGTTGGATACTTTGCTGAACTTGAGCTTTATAAGGAAACCTCTTTTGATATCTAGAATGTCTCAGAAATTTATTTGAACAATTATTGTCTTGCAACAATGTTTATTGATGATAAATTTCTTGGTAATGTACACATGCATAGAAGAGTGTGACTGATGGCATGGATGCTCGGCCTTTTGGGTCGCAATGGCCACCTCTAAAGATAAAATTTGGAATATCCTTTGAGCCTTTCTTTGAGATGGCATCCAAGAAGTTGGAGTGAAGACATCAAGGAACTCTATATTTTGACATATTCCGATTGAATCTCCAAAATGCAAGAGAAACTAAAACCAGGGGTTATATAAGTAATAGCCCCAGTGTATGGGAAATCCAGGCTTTTAGAGGAATATTTCCGCATTTAATAATTGGATGAGGATGAATATTTCTATTATACTATGTGTTGTTATTGATATGTTTGGGCGTTTTGGGTGAACACTTGGCCCATATACAAGAACATCCAATAACGTTCAAGTCCAAGATAGATTTAAAGAGATCATTTATCAAATTAGTTGTCTAGCTATGAAAGACAATCAAGTTTTGGAAGAGATAAATTGTAGTACTATCAAAGCAGACTATGGACCATGTTAGAAAAAGGATCAAAAAGGTTTTCAGAATGTCTGCTAAAATTTGACATTTAGCATTGTATTAGCATTTTCTTATCAACTTTCATGGAGGCAAAAAGTGACAGGAGAAACTTGAACAATAATGGCGGCCACTAGAATGAGAAACACAATGAATTAGCAAAATGGAATCTGTTGCTATGATGACACATGGGAAGATACTTATTACTCTCAACGTGGTTGTACAAGAAAAATAGTTTTTTCCTTTGAGTATCGTTGATGTATCATAATGTAGTGGTTGTTTCCCTGCTACAATAAAACAAATATATATCCATCTCAAGGTGAAAGAATAACACCAGTATATCTTCGAATGATATGGTCTATGTGTTGTGCTCAACAGCTAGGAAAGTTTCTATCGGTCATAGTGTGATGAAGCAATGGGTTCGGGTTTCTGTGCCCATGCTATCAAAGTATATCAATACAAGTGATGAAAAAACATATGTTCAATTCCCTGGAACATATCTTATTTTCATTACTTGTCCAGGATAAATTCACGACCATAATTGAGAAACGTAATCAAAAGAAAATAAATATGTAGTTTATTTAAACAAATGTGGCATGAGCAGAAAACATATGCACCAAATTACAAAATGCGAAAGTCAAAGTTCTATATAAAAGTTTTAAATTAAAAAAATTTCAAACTGTTGCCAGGAATTTTAACGAATGCAACTTCCCAGCACTCATCCAATGGCCACTCCAGGAGGGTCGAAGCCATCCATCAATATGAAGAGATCTATAAAAGAAAACATGGACTTTGAAGAAGGGATCCCTGATTTTTCATACCCAAATGTTGCCCGATTATTGAGCAAGGGCCTGACAAGTTAGTGAGGGTTTCCCCTTTATTTTTGTTTCAATCTATTTTCATGCTTATATTTTTGTTGTCATTGGTGGACCTTAATATACGGTTTTTCACCATACTCTGATTGTTACCACTGCATGTGGTAGCATCTTTGTTCTCTCTCAGGGGCTTACTATGGCCTTGTTGTGATCCTTTTACCCCACGAGAGGAATCTTGCAGTGTCTGACTCAATGTTTCTTCCTCTTTAACTCTATCTTGGGTACCAAGCTTTCTACCCATCCCTTATATCACCTACTTTTGGAGTTGAGAGCAATGCAGAAATTCAACCAAAGTTAGAAGGATGGGCTTGAAATCTATGTTACTAGAAACCAAAAAGGGGAAACGAAACAAGAAATGACAACGAGGTGACAAACAGAGTTTGGAGATTTCACATTCAAGAAATGAGGAGAGAGGAAAACAAGACAAATATGAAACATACAACCAAGCATTTTATTCACATTCAAGAAATGAGGAGAGAGAAAAAACAAGAAAAATATGAAACATAAAACCAAGCATTCATCATTAACATTCTCGAATACTATGGTTCATAGGTAGTTGCTCATAGGCTTTAGCTACTCACATTCGTCATTCCTTAATACTTATAGTGATAAAAAAAGCTTTGATTTCTCACATAAGCCATTCTTGAATACCCATGTTTGATCCTCTAGGCTGGCAAATACAATAGTGAAGAAACACTTGGCACCGAATTCAAGTTTGATTTAGCCTTTGCATTTTTTGGATAGTACATAATCCCACATACATTGTATATATTCTTGGATGTGACATGAGTGGACCTCAAATTTGGGATCTATTGTATCATTTTCCACACAGCTATTGGGTTATTGTTTTCATGGTTGGCTAACAAGATGGTGGAGATTGAGTTGATCTCCATTGGATATAGAGCCAAAAATAGAGGGTTGTCTTGAACTATTGCCACTTGCAGAACCATAAATACTACAACATGTGTTTGAAGACAAAATCTAAAGAGAAAAATTTCAAAAATTTATCTTTAATCCATTATAATAGAAAACTAATATTTATAATAATAAAAATAATATTTTTTAAAAGTATAATTGAACTAGATATTAAATTGCTAGTTTGTGAGAAAAAAATTAACTAAATTATTTAACTACTAATTTATAAAATACATATAACACATCTATACACATTACTAATTTATAAAAGAGATTTGATCCCTTTAGGGTGTTTGTATATCCGAAATTAAGATGGATCTAGGCTAGTATATATTATTTACCATAATTATTGTTAAAGTGTATAATGGCTATCTCATATTTGTATTTGCATTGATTAAATGATTATTATATGTAGTCAAGTTTTATGTTACTTATTTTAATGCATCATATATATGGTTTTGTATAGTAAATTTATTTTTATGTTAAATTTTAATAGTTAAATTTAGATATTCTTTCTTGATATTAGTTATTTTTTATTAATTTCATTTTTTATTAATTTCATTTTATTCTGTTGGATCCATTAAAATTTGTTATCTGAGTCAATGTTTCCAATTAACAAGTGTAGTTGATCAATATAAATAAGTGAAATAAATTATAAATTGTGATTTTTTTAAATTTCTACTTAGTTAAATATTATATATAAATGTCACTTGTGGTTATAACATACCAAACCATTCATTTTTAGTTGTTAAATATGATTATGTTAAAATAACTTTAAAAAAAATGTTATCTCCCATGGTTAGAACTTACCAAACTATTCCTTTTTAGTCCCTAGATTTGTTTATGTTAAAATAACTTTTGAAAATGGCCAATAGTTTTGTTATATTCCATGGTTTTGTACTTTATATTCTTTTAATTTGCTAGTTTTTGCACATGGTTTTGTTAGATGCTATGGTTGTATTTAATATTTATTTAATTTATTAGTTTTTTCTCATCAATTTTCTTTCATAAATTGAAACAAGCAAGTGAGACCTTGAAGTCTTGAAAAGAAATGTCATAATCTATGTATTTTATTCTAGGCCCCTCTTAATATATTTTTGGTTGTTAGATTTTTGTGCCAAGAGACCCTTCCACCTAGGGAATATGTTATAATATTTGGCATTTTAACTCAGTCAAAATAAAACAAAATCAAATCAAATAAAAAAAAATAAAAAACATAAAATTTCCAGTGCATAGTTTTTTCTTGCCCATGGTTTTTTCCCATGGTACTCCTAACCCATGGTTTTTGTCCATGGTATTTTTCTGCAATGTAGCCTATTCAAATGCTAATAACTAAAGCAACCTAGATCCATTTTAACTATGGATCAAGCATTGAGAGGATCAAATATTTTCACTTAAAGAGGTTTGGGGGGAGAGAGAGAGAGATTTGATCTCTCTTGATGCTCGAGAGAGATTAATCCACGCTGGTTATTTATAAATGAAGAGGAGTATTTTCTTGTAGTAGTACTCCTATTTGTTTTGTATTTAAATTTATTAAATGATGGATTTCTATTTTGTATTTTGGTTTTTGAGACTTGTTCATTTTTATAAATTTACAATTATTTCTATCACTATTTTTATGTACTTATGAAACTTTCCATATTTATCATAGTTGAAATTATGTTTGTATTATAGACATATTAACCAATAGCATTACCTAACATAATCTCTCTTATCCCCGATGAAAAAGTATTTATGGGATAAAAATATTAATGGGATGGATAATAGATAATTATTATTTTTTATATATTAAATTAATGTCTTTGGTTGATGATATTTAATATTATAGATAGTCTAATAGTTGATAAAAGTTTCTATAGGATGGTTTTATCAAAATCCTTTTCCAATCATTTGAGAGGTTATAAACTAGACCAATGGCAAAAAAAAATATTGTGTCCCAATGTTTACATAAAATAATTAATTAACTAGAAAAATTAACTAAATTATTTAACTACTAATTTATAAAAATATATATAAAAAAACCTTATACATTTAAATTTATAATTTTATATAAAAATACACATTTTAAATATTAGATACAATCACTAAATCCACTTTTAAATAAAAGCAACACAAAAATAACAAATTTTTTTTTGTAAAAACTTAACCATACACTGCTACACATCAATGGCTACAATTAAAAAAATAACATAACTTTAACTAATAAAATCCCTAAATAGTCAACGTTGTTAAAAATATATTAAGCACTATTGCAAGGTGTTGTCACTAGGGAGAACACCCAACCTATTTGCAACAAACTTATTCCGTTAGCACCTAAGCTATATATGGTTGAATTCTAACCATAGACTATGAAAATTCCTTCAAAAACTATCCAGAAAACCAATGATTTTTATGATTCATGTCGATGTCCAATCTGGAAAAGATCCATATTGCAAGTGAACTAGATTAATGTTTTCCATAAAACAAATTCAAGAAATGAAACGTTTTTGGAAAACCCAGTTTCTTGCATTAAAAAATGAAAACTACCATATAAAACACTATTTTCCGTACCCATTTTCTTGCATTAAAAAATGAAAACTACCATATAAAACACCGTTTTCCGTACCGTTCCATTTTTTATACAATTTTTTTTCAGAAATGAACACTGGTAATAGAGCTTGAAATTGAGATTTCTGATTAAGAACTACTGTGAAATGGAAAGAGAGCAAGAGAATCTTTTCGTGTTGCGTTGAAATGAGGGAGGACAGGGAGTTACCCTGAGAAGTCTACGTTGTTGTTTTTTCTGTTGTTTTAGTGTGGTATACTACCAAACTACTATTTTTGTAATTTTTGTTGTGGTATACTATCATACTACTATAAGAATTCAACCTATATTTAATATAAATTTCATTGCCAATATAGTAATTGTGGGGCTAGTTCATTTGAAGCTAAATTCTTAAAAAACAAAACCCAAATAACCTAATTTCAGGTGAAAAAGTTGGTAGATTGTTTTGTAATTTCTGGTGTGGTATACTACCATACTACCATAAGAGTTTAGCCTATATTTAATATAAATTTCATTGCCAATATAGTAATTGTTGGGCTAGTTCATTTGAAGCTAAATTCTTAAAAAACAAAACCCAAATAACCTAATTTCAAGTGAAAAGATTGGTAGATTGTTTGAAGCAATTGAAATCAAGGAAGGAATTAAAGGAGAGAAAGGGTACCTGTGCAAGTATTTTCTTGGGCTCTTGAAAGAAGACCAAGGCTTCTGATCCTTCCATCGTGGTCCAAATTTGCCTAGCGAAAATAGATCCATGTTTTATGAGCAAGCCATTGAAGAGATCTTGCTCAATCTTATTTCTCAACGCATCCAAATTCAACCATGAAACAATAACTCCCAGTCAATTACTGCAACATTTCATGTGAAAATATAAAACAAATTTGCAAATCAATTCTAAGAATGGTCATCGATCTAAAAACCCTAAAAATTGATCCAACTACCTATACCTGTTTCCGTATAGCCACAGATTAGATTGTAATGTGCCCATGGTATTTCTTTTTTTTTCAACTACTCAACATACATTTCATATGGAAATATAAAACAAATTTGCAAATCAATTCTAAGAATGGCCATCAATCTAGAAACTCTAAAGATTGATACACCGACCTGTACCTATTTCCATATAGCCGCAGATCAGATTGTACTGTGCCCATGGTCTTTCCTTTTTTTTTCAACTACTCAACATTCATTCCAATACAATAAGGCTGGGAAGAAAACTTGTTCTGGTCTTTCCCTTTTTTTTCAACTACTCAATATTCATTCGAATACACTAAGGCCGGGAATAAAATGCAACATAATGGTGTTTCCTCTTTTTTCAACTACTCAACATTCATTTGAATACACTAAGCCAGGAAGAAAATGCGACAAAATGGTCTTTCCTTTTTTTTCAACTAGTCAACATTCATTCGAATACACTAAGGCCGGAAAGAAAAGGTGGGAAAGAAAACTCAACAAAAATTAAATTTTTAATTTGGATGATTGTTAAATTTTTTAATTATAATTTTTTTTTTAAGCATTATATTTTATGAATATATCAAAATGTATGGAATGTATATTTTCTTATCTTATTGTATACTCATTTCAAAAAATTATATTTTTTATTTTTCAAAATTACAAAATAATTAACCATGTTGTAAGTTGTAATTTTAAACAAATTGAGATTTGGATTTTATATAATTAAACAAAAAAAACTATAAATATTTTTTATTAATGTTTAATTATCTAATACTAATATTATGGGTTTCCATGTTATTTAAAAAAATGAGATTTGGTTTTTTAATTATTATGTCAAACTTTAAGGCTGAAAATTAACTTTTAACAATGCAATCTTTTATAACCAATTTGGATGTAGTTCATTGTTATGGCAGTAAAAAATGAATCTCATGAGTCAATTTGGTTGTAGTTCATTGTGATGGTAGTAAAATGGAATCTCATGAGCCTGGTCCTACCCACACATTGGTATAGTTCCACCCAAGGAACCATTGATCTTTCTCCATGAATGGATAATATTGTGCCAAGAAGCACCATAATGTATGGCATTTCTATTTCCCACAATTGAAAAAGCACCATAAATCCTTCTACATGAGCATTTTTCTTCCTATTGTACAATTAAACATGGCAAGACTTTCTTGTGGCAACAATAATTTCCAAAACCCTCATCCCCCTATCACAATAAATCTTAGAATCCATCATGTTGGAGTGTAGTATCCCTAGTAAGCATATAGGAGTGTAGGGGAACACAACCTCAAAGTCAATGCGAAGCTAAGGGGAAAGGTTTGTTCATCTAAGAGGGATACCTCGATTACATAGATGTCATTTTCTAAGCTTTTGCGTTAATCAAATGTATATTTGAGGGGGAATTCAGCCATAAAAAAATGCTTGACTCAATTTTCATACACAAGGGTTGATTCTACTTCGAATTTTGATACTTTGTGTTTACTCACTTTAATGTCATTACATATAACTAATAATTTGCAAGTCCTTGTCTCATTTGATCTCATTTTATTTCAATTGTGAAGTGACTAAGCCTTGAACCCAAATCCTCATAGTTAATATTTACAAAGTATGCATTGCCTCATTTCCTCTCATTTTACTTCAGTTAAATGGAGCAACTATGCCTTAGCCCCAAACTCACACAACTAAGCTTTGCACACTATAGAATCCTCTCTCCTTGGTATTGCACTTGGTTTAGATATACTTTTCTTAGAAGAGAAGAAATGTCTCACTAAATACCTTACATGTTAACTTATCATCTGATCCCATTACATTTTCCAAGCATTGAGGACATTAATAAAATTTCAAAATTCAATTTCACACTCATTTGATGTAATCACCATGTTCCATCAATTTCAGGTAAACTCTACAAATAAATGTAAGTAATTATTTTGATTTTTTCATTGATTCTAAATTAGCAAGTGAGAAAACTGCAGATGCATCTTTATTTTTAAAGTACAATCATCCAAAAAAACTCATCAAAGACTAAAGATAGGTTAAAACCTTTATGGAGTGAAAAATATTGTTGGTATCCTCCAGAATAACACTACTTTCAGAAGTTGGGTTCAGATTTTACCACAAATGCAAGAACCAAAGTGAGAAGCTTATTTTAAAGTTTTTATAACATGATATATTATAAAAAAATTGAAGAAGCACACAATACAAAAAGTTTTGTATCTAGTATCATTCTAGATAGAGAAAAGTACTTGTTAGGCTATCTATGTCATGAGTAAGAATTGCTACCCACCTACTTTCAAAATCATCATGGACATTTAAATATTAAAAAAGGAATTTATTAGGCTACCTATGACTAAATAAGAGTTATTCCCCACCTTTCCAAACTATCATGTACATTCAAGCTATCATATTTTATCAACATCCTTTCTATGATGCAACACGTTACAACTTTCCATTATATTTATGCATTATATGAGTTGATGTACTTGTAAGGTGCATAAAGTCCAAAATAATTGTCCAAATACAAATGTTTCCACTAAACTAATTGTGTAAGTAAGAGACACATTCTATTGTAAGAAGCATGCATCAATCAAACACTGCTCTACTCATAGTTTACAAACCCAACCAATTTTTCATACAAAAACACATTCAAGACTAATCCACAACAACAAACAATGCTCAAAACAATATTCTTCATCAATCATCTACCAATGCATAAACAATGAGGAGACAATAGACACAAAGAATATGTGATCAACCAGGGCAAAAACCTCTCCAACATGAGAGGAAAGCCCAAACGAGATCTTCTTCTTATATAGACTTCAATTGATGAATACCAAGACCATTGGCCTAGACCCTTGACTCAATGACCTCTCCAAGACCAAGTCACAAGCCTTCTTACTTCAACTTCCTTATTTTTCCTTGAATCAATGATGAACAGGCTTCTTCCTTCAATAACTCGACTATCATTCAAATTCCAGTTCCATGGATCAGATTTGTAGTTCTTGGCCCTCTTGCATAAACCATAGAACGTGTCGTTGAGCAACCTTTTGAACCTTGATCTTCTTCGCTTGGATGGTATGAACTCTTATTATAATTCAGCATCTAACCTTGCTTATTTTCTTCCTTGATTCGACTTCTTGGAAAATAACAAGATCTTCGACCTTTTCTGTAGTAGATAGTTCTTCCTTCCTTCGCATATGTGGATCTATTAGCCCTAAAACAGACCCATAAACAACACCAAAATCTTCTCTCTTTGTTTCCTTCTCTTGGTTGGTTATCTTTGCACTTCTTATTACAGACTTAACCAAATTTGGTTGTCCACAAATGGAGGATGAGCTACCCTATATATATTGTTTTTTCCATCAAAAACACGTGCTAGGAAGTGTTAAGGAGTGCTAGGGGAACACAAGGGAGAAATATGTGAAAATAATGCATGCAAATGAACGATTAAGATTTTGTGACAGGAAGTGTCAGTGAGTTCCAGGTGTGCGAAGGAGGGAGTGATAAGGTATGCTATGCAGTGTTAAGGCATATTAGAAGCCACGGACACATACCAAGATGTGTCAGGTGCTAGGGTGTGCTAATGCATGCCACAGAGTGTTATAGAGTTCCAGGGACACATAATGGAGCACTAGTTTCAAATGCATGGAAATGAATGACTAAGGGTGTGTGACAATGAGTGTCAGAAAATTCTAGGTGTGCTAAGGAGGGGATGACAAGGTATGTTAGGTGGTGCCAAGAAATGCTAGAGTGTTAGGGTGACATGCCAGGGTATGCCAATGCGTGTTAGGGTGTGCCAATGCATGTCGGGGAGTGTTAGGGAGTGAGACATAAACACAAAGGAAAAATAGTTCAAAATGCATGGAAATGAATGAATAAGAGTGTATGATAGGGAGTGTCAGTGAATTCCAAGTATGAACGAATAAGAGTGTATGATAGGGAGTGTCAGTGAATTCCAAGTGCACTCAGGAGGGAGTGACAAAGTTATATGCTAAGTAGTTCCAAGGCATGCAAGAGTGCCATGACATGTTAAGGAGTGGTACGGTATGATAGGGAGTGCTAAAGCATGCCATGGCATGTAGGGAATGCCAACATGTGACACATAGTGCCAAGGGATTGTTAGACATGTCAAGTGTTATGCCATGTCAAGATGTAAATTATGTTGCTTAGTTGTTTTATGGCCATGGTTAGACGTGAGCCTTGACTTGGTAACTTCTTAAGTGAGATGAGCTAAGATTAGGCCCGAGTAGCCTAAGATGAGTTAAAGGCCATTCTTAGGTGAACAAGGGATAGTATAGCTGTAGTAGCTGTAACTTGGTCAAGATGTTGTAGTCGAGGTAGGACTTGGTTGGTTCCCAAGTCTTAAAACCAATAAGGTAGTTATGAGGGCATGATAGCTAAGGAGTTCCAGTGCATGCCAAGGAATGAAAAGGCGTGATAACACATGCCAGACAATGTCAATGCATGTTGAGGAGTGTTGGGGAGTGTGAGGGCATCACAAGGGAGAACTAGGTCAAAGTGCATGGAAACAAATGGATAAGAGTGTCTTCCAGGTGTCCCAAGGATGAAGTGTATTAGGATAATTTCATAATAGGACTTGCAATAGGTAAGCCTATGATTATGATAAGGGGATGGAAAAATCAATTTTAGACAAAGGGAGACTTTTGTCTAGGGACAACACGATTTTTTCAATGACTTGGTTGGGTTCCAAAGTCACAAAAAAAGTAAGGCTATCTATGAGGGGATCAAAACTAGGGAGTTCCAAGGTGTGCAAGGAATGCCAGGAAGTGATAACACATGCTAGAAAGTTCCAAGGCATGTTAGTCATTCCAAGACATGCCAAGTGCTAAGACATGCCAAGAGGTGTCAAGTGCTAGGGTGTGGTGCCAACGCATGCTAGGGAGTGAGAGGGAAACACAAGCGAGGACTAGTTTTAATTTCATGTAAATGAATGAATAAGAGTGTGCGATAGGGAGTGTTAGCAAGTTCTGGGTGTGCTAAGGAGGCATTGACAAGGTATGTTAGGTAATGTCAGGGAAACACAAGGAAGGATTAGTTTCAATTGCATGGAAATGAATGAATAATAGCATATGATAGGGAGTGTTAGAAAGTTATGGGTGTTCTAAGGAGGCATCTCTGGACAAATTCTAGGAGGGTTTGGAGAAAATTTTGTGTTTTGGTGCAGACTTGCAATTTTTTGGCAATTTTTTGGCTAGCAGAACAATGAGCTCACGCTTTGCTTCTTCCTCAAGGCTCCAAATGATGTAAAATCAACATTTTTGGTTAGCTTATAACCCCATGTCAAACCCCATTTTCCCACTTTCCTAGTCTAGGGCTCAGGTTTTGACAAATTTGCAAAAAAGAGGCCAAAATTCACCTTTCCACCCCTCTCTTTCCATTTCATTGAGCACCTGGAGACACCTTGGGAGAATGGCCATATCTCAACCAAAAATTGGTCATTTTGAGCGAAGCAATACTATAAAGACATCTACACTCTCCCAGATTTCTAGAAAAGGCTTCCGATATGGATTTTGACTTCAGAAAGGCACTCACAAATGGCCTCCAACAGCTCGTTGTACACCTAGAAATTTTTGAGATTTTTGTAAAATTTTCACTCTGTAATTTTTTGTAATTCCTAGTTTGACTCTGGTAAAAGTCAAAAGGGTGAAGTAGATGAATGTGAGGGGTAAAAGTAAATGTAAATAATGGGTGGTTAGTATTTATAAGTTGTTATTATGTAAATTTGACGACATTTGTGAGAGAGGTTGGAGTCAAAGCTAATTGTAGAAGTTGTTTTTAACTTCCCTAGACATTAGGGTTTGGTTAGAACACCTCATGGAATAGTTCCTAGAGTCATTGATTCAACCCATAAGAGTGGGGAGATGTTGTTTTTGTCTTTATGTATCAGTTTCTTAGTGATAGAATGGGTTGGATTTCAGAGGAGAGAACTATTGTAGCTTGTACTTGGACATTTTCTAGAAATCGAAGGACACAATTCGCAACTATTATCTAGGAATTCGTGTGCAGTAAGTTTTTGATGTTATTTTTTCTCTGTTATAGATTTATATGAAAGATATTAATATTCTCTTTCCATTCATCAATTATTCAATGGTTTTCCTTACATTTTATAAAAAAATTCTTTGCATAAAGCTCTGATTTGATGGAAAAATCATTATGTGTTACTTTATTTCTTGCTTAATGAATTCATGTTTCATGCTCATTAATACCTTTCGCTTCTTCTAAACACTACACTACACTGAAAAACCCTAAGATCCATCACAAAAGTAATGCTACCTTTCTCCCTTTTTTATTTTTTGTTGTAACCCTTTGATCCTCTGACCTAGCTACCTATTTTTTCTCCCTTAGCTAGCAACAAAACCCTAAATTTTCCAAAACCCACTTGAACCTAGCTATCTAGCCTAAAATCATTTATATTCCAGTCCTCTCCTTGTTGTGATTTCATAAAGAGAGCACTCTCTAGTTTGATATGACTAGCTACCAAAATAAAATATTGGTCTGTGATTACCTCCGTCGATCTCCTCATCAGCCTGGGACACTGTGGAGGATAACAAAGGGCATGAAAACGAGGGAGTGCCAAGGTGTTCTAGTGAATGCAATGTTCCCAAGTCATGGAAAAATGTAATTCTAGTTGTAAAGTCATGACTGCCAAGGTGTGTTAGGGAATACTAGGGCATTCTAACATGTGCCAGATAGTACGAAGACATGTCAAACAAGATAAGATGTGCCAAGTGCGAAGGCATGCCAAGATGTACAAGGGTGTGACAATGCATGTCAAGGATTGTCAAGGGAAAAAAAGGGAGGAACAAGTTAAACTACAAATATATGAGCACATAATAGGGTTAATAAGTCATCAATTTACCTTTTCCATGTGGGTCATGCTAGGAAAACCAACACTAGGTGCCAATAGGTGCCAAGTGCCAAGTGTCAATGCATTCTAAGTACCAAATCTTCCTCTGTTTCTTCTCATCTAGTTTCCAATAATTGATCTCAAATAACTTTAAAATTAAACCATGCCAAATCATACCAAGTCATCTCAACGCATGTCAAACATGCTAATACTTGCCAAGTGCCAACACGTGCCAAGTGCCAATGTGTGTTAGGGAGTGTGATGCATGCTATGAAGTGGAAGAGCATATCAAAGACTGCTAAGGTGTGATAGAGAGTGTGAATGCATGCTGAGGAGTGTTAGGGAGTACTAGGACAACACAAGACAAGACTAGGTCAAAATGCATGGAAGTGAATGAATATAAGGGTGCGTCGGGGAGTGTTAATGAGTGCTAGCTGTCATGCCAAGGAGGGAGTGACAAGGTATTCTAAGCATGGGAAGGCACGCTAGGTAATATCATGGAATGTCAAGAATTTCCAGAGTGTGATAGGTATTTTTGGGGTGTGCTAGCATGTGCCAAATAGTGCCAAGGCATTCCAGGTGCTAAGACATGCTAGGATGTGCATGGTGCCATAGTATGCCAATATGCGTCAAGGAGTTTCAAGGCAACAAAAGGAATAAACAAGCTAAAATGTAAAGAAATGAACACATAATAGGGTTAATATGTTGGGACTTTATCTTTTTCAAAAGGGGCATGCTAGGCACACTTATAATATGTTCCAATACATGCCAAGTGCCAATGTGTGCCAAGTTCTAATGTTTTTCAATGCAATATTTTTCCAAGGTGTTCCAGGGCATGCCAACACATGATAGGGGAGTGCTATGCTATGCTAGGGCATGCCAACATGTGCTTGGGCATCCTACTCATGGCAAGATGTTCTAGGTACAAAGATGTTCCAAGACATGCGAGGTGCCAAGGAATGTTAGTGTATTGTTCCAAAGCATGCTAAGGTGTGTCATGAGTGTTGAGGAGTGCTAGGTCTCTCTCATTAATAGAATTGATAGAGCTTGATTATGTATTAAATAATATAGTTCCTACACACACTAGTGGAACTTTATTTAAAGGAAATTTGCTAGATAATAAACCTAATAGAGATGAATCATGTGTTGACTCATAGGAAAACTATATTATTATGACTTGAGGGAAATGATACACACTAATTAATTCTTAACAAATTGACTAACTATTATAACCACTATGACCTTGGACACATAATAAAAAAGACTCCACAACAATGGTCTTAAATTGTTATCTTTTGACAAAAAATATAGTAACAAGTACATAGCTTCATCAAAAACTCATTGGAATTATCAATGATGATGAACATTTTTTTACTGTCACCAAAAGTAACCAAAAATAGCATTGGTGAGGGTCAATAAAATATCATCACTAGAAGTGTCACCAAAAAGAGAAATAGTGATGGGCCTTTAACGACCCTCACAAAAAGTGTCACCAAAGAGAAAATTAGTGACGGGCCTTTAACGACCCTCACCAAAAGTGTCATTGAAAATGGATTTGGTGACAAACCTTAAAGGACCATCACTATATACACTTAAAACAACGATTTTTTAAAGACCGTCACCATATGTGACATTGGTGACAAACCTTGAAGGTCTGTCACAGGCATGAGGTGTCATAAAAAACTCATTGGAATGATCAATGATGACAAACATTTATTGACCGTCACCAAAAGTAACCAAAAAGATCATTGGTGACGGTCAATAAAATATCGTCACTAGAAGTGTCACCAAAAAGATAATTAGTGATGGGCATTTAACGACCCTCACCAAAAGTGTCACCAAAGAGAGAATTAGTGACAAGCCTTTAACGACGCTCACCAAAAGTGTCATTGAAAATGGTTTTGGTGATAAACCTTAAAGGACCATCACTATATACACTTACAACAATGCTTTTTTAAAGACTTTCACCATATGTGACATTGGTGACAAACCTTAAAATTCCGTCACGGGTATCACCCTCACCAATGACCTTTTTTCTTGTAGTGACTATGATGTGTCTCTAAACTAGAACTAGAATAGAACCCATAAGTACTATATCTCATGTTAGGTTTATCCAACCATCTGCCACCTCTAACTATGTGATCACTATCCAACATGTATCCTAATTGAGACCTACTACCATATGCCCCATAGTCCTTTCCTCCTATACATGGCTGATTTTTGGTTGTCCTTGTCATTGCAAATTAGATAGCCTCTGAAGGATCACTACATTAACCTCGACTTGATTTTCCTGAGTTCTGGAAATAATTTCCTATGACTTAATTATCATGTCATTATCTACCGTGTAACTTCTGTTTTTTGCCTTCAAAATTCTTAGTGTATCTACTACATCAGGAGAATACTCATCTCCTTGTTTCTCAGTTGATCTATAAGGAGAGTCATGTGAATTGTAATCCACCATTTTTCTCGTCATATTTGACATTTTATATCCTCCAAACATGTCATGTTAGATAAACCAAATATAGACATAATCAAAATCATACCTCAGTGTGATGTTCAAGGGAGGTTATATCATCTACACAATCAATCTAGATTAGCATAATGTGTGTGTGTGTGTGTGTAATGAAACCAACATCATCATGATGACACAAATGCAATAATAACCTTCACAATGCATGTCTGACCTACCATGCATGATAAGCATGAAAATCACAATGCATCCACAAAAAACACATTGAAAAATAACATACATGCATAATAATCACATTCTCCCATCCAGTCCAAGTGTTTGAACCTAGGAGCTTTTATACTGATTTGTAATGGCCCCTCCCACATTTACCCAAATTCACCATCTTGCAAGGGTAAACATGAGACGAGTGTGACTATGACATGACCCAACCTCCAAGTTCCAGTTATTGAAGTGGGGCCTACAATATTACCACAAACTGACATCCTACAGTGACTATAGATCACTCAAGAGTCGAATAACCACCCCAGGTGATCAATCCCTAAGTTGGAACCCTTCTTCGTTGACCTAATACCCCAACTGCATGCATAATAATGAAATGGCATGGTAATGATGCCCCAACTACATGCACAAGCCTACTTCCATGCGATTATGACCTAAATCCTCTAGTTCAATGCCATTGGTTCTTCGATCTGAGCCACTTTTTTAGGATAGCCTCTAGACCATTGCCTAGAATTTCTTGTAACCTTCTAGAATGAAATCAAAGGAAATGGCAATGTTGATCAATAAAAACTCAAGCAATAACTTGACCTATACATTCCTAGTCCATGATAGACATTTCATAAAACATATGACAAAAATGTAAGCTATAGTTCATCAATGCATATATGATCATAAACGATAGTCCTCATCTGACAATCAATAACAAGGCTCCAATCCCTCTCTAGCTAGATGCAATAGCACTTGTTAGTCCATGTGTTCATCAACCATTCAATAACTTATCAAAACATAACATGAACCATAGATAGCATACATCATATAACCAGCATATAACCAGAAAATAAACAACATAGAAACCATGGGAAATTAGCCATAATGTCAACATGATAACCAGTATAAGTGCTCTCAAATCATGATAGGAAAATAGGTCTTATTAACATATGAAAATGCCAACCAAGTCAGGGACTTCCATGTACAACTCGACCATAGATTGGGCTGAACTGAACCTTCCTTTTAGCCAATCATCCATGTGCCATATTCCAATCATGAATGTGGGATATCATGGGTTAAAACAAAATAATGCAAAAATAGGGCTTCCAAAGGCCAAACCACCTCAACCCTCAACCATGGTGATTCCAACTCTAGGGTCCAAAAATCACTAACATCAACCAAATCAGTCTCTCCCAAAACTGTCTAGGTCTCTAGGAACTAGGATCTCAAAACACAACCTTCTAGCGCTCCAAAGAATTTGTTCCAACCGTGGCTCTAGGAACTAGTAACTCAACCCACCAAGGGCTCCAGAGAGTTTATCCTAACCTATTGCTTGAGGAACTAGTAACTCAACCCAAACTATTACAGGTCTTCCCGAGAGTTTATTCGAACCCATAGTCATCAGGAACCTAAGAACAATTCAGGAAAACAAGTGGAGAAACCACAACACTATGGCTATCCAGGAAATTTGAAGGCAAGGTTGACACCACGATCAATCCAAGCAAATCTCCATGCCAATGACAACACATAACTAATGAATCACATGCATATACCATGCATCCGAAAATCAACAAGGAAATCACACATGAAACCTATTACCTACAAAGTAATCTAGTTGTAGCTACTGATCCAATTGTCTCCTTGCACTTCCCTGCTTCCTTTGCCCTATTTTTCCAAATCCAAGTGAATACTAGAGTGCTCCAAACATGATCAAGGAATTCTCTAAGTGAGAAATAGTATGAGAGAATGAGAGAATGAAAGGAGAGTTCCAAAACTAAACTGACCAAAGTTGTGAATTGTTTCTCTAAAGACATATTATCATTTATGCCTCTATTTTCTTCATTTTTCCTCTAATTTCCCTTGCATGAAAATATGTGTCTCTTCTCCTTCCTTTTCTTCTATTTTCCTTTATTTTCATAAAAAAAATGCTAATTATTACATATTGTCCTTTACCAATGCCTTTTTTGATTTCCATAGCCATTATTAATCACAAATGATGTCCGCTAAAGTGTTTTTCCCAACATTCATCTTGGAAAACGTGTCCCAATTTCTTGGTATTATTTTATTTATATGGAAAATCAACCATGGGTTGTTACACTTCTTGTGATTGTCTCCACCACAAATCAAACACTTCAAGGGTTCTCTGGCACTACTTTTATTCTGCTGCTCCATAGGCTAAGACCCATGTCCCTTCTCAGTTGCATTGAACATCTTATGTGGAGCTACATTTTCCTTGTCACCTACATCTTGAGATATTCCTCGCTTATTAGGAAATTTTTCTTTAGTCTTCTAATTACCCGTCCAGCCATAGTTGAACTCAGGCTTGCACTTTCACTGCTCATAGTAATGCTTCGACTTCTTAATGGCTTCTTCCAATGATAGAGGATCATCAAACTCAATTTGGTATTTGAATGTTAATAGAAATCCACTGATGAATATTTGGATCTTTGCTACCTCATCCTTAAGATAGGGCACATAGCTATAGAAATATAGTTGTATATTATTCATCTGTCATGGAACCCATCCTGAGCTCATAAAATTCCTTGGAATTTCCATAATAATATCTCTCATATAGGTACTCCTTCTTGAAGAGTCTTTCAAATTCTTCCCAAATAAGCTCCTCTTCCCTAATACCTCTGACATGCTTGGCATCTTCCCACTAGATATGTGCTTTTCCCTTAAGATTGAAGGTGCTTATCTTCACTTTCATGTTATTAGAGTACTCATGATTTCTGAAGAATTTCCTCATTCCAAGCACCCATGACTTTGCATCTTTTGACTTGGTCACATCACCATCAAAATTAGGAGGCTTGGATTTCATGAATTCTGCTGGAAAATACCCGTTACCACTCCTCCTATAATTATGTGTGGTGATGGCGATCATGTCTCCCGAAAGAAGAGATAGAATAAAATCCATGAGTACTAGCCCTCCTCTCAAGTGTATCCAAGGGTATACCACTCTTCACTGTATCATCTATGTCTAGCTTATGCCTTTTCCGAGACTTGCTTCTGTCCGCAACATTAGTCTTTTCTTCTTGTCCATATCCATGACTGGTCCCAATTTGTTCCTACTTCTACAAATATGAAAGGCTTTGGAGGATGACTACATTAACCTCAAATTGCTTTTCTTGAGCTTTCGCAAGCCTTTCGTATGTTTTAATCAACCTCTCATTATATTCCTTGCAACTTACGATTTTTGCCTTGAAACTTCTCAATGTATCTACTAGATCAGGAGAGTCTCCATCTCCCTATTGATCAATTGACTTATCCCATCCCACTAATGTCTATTGGCTTGATGAGGCTTGGACCGAGGTTCAGAGTTAGTTGTGCTAACCAACAAAACCCTACACTACCGACCCTTTTGGAAACAACCCACGTAGCGCAAGCTATAGTCTCACCCAAGGAAGTATTGGGGGATTCCAGAACCAGGTTTCTTCATCCAGAGGGCTACGTGGCTTGTTTTCTATAGATCTAAGGCTTTATCTTGACCTTTGCGAACCCTAACCCTTAAAACCCTGAACATACAGTAAATAATACTTAACATGTTTATTTCATTCACCGATTGTGCTAAACATGCATAACATCATACAAATAAGTAGATTTATGTCTTTGTGAATCTATTAAGTACTTTTCCCGATTAAATGCATTAAACAGGTCATAAATATAGAAACTTTAGAAATAAATATTAATACGCAAATACACAGATGTCACTTCAAAATAGGTCTTTATTATGCTTAACATTCTTAGTTATAGGCTCTTTCCACCTTGCGCACATAGTCGTAGGGCCCCGCGCACTTAGCTGTGGACTTACCAAGGTCTTTGCGCACAGAGCTGCAAGAGCCTTCCCCTTTGCCCAAGTACAAAACAAACAAATTCAAACTCAACTCATGCACTTCCTATTTCGCTTTCCTATGACTCTTCTATGACTTCCTTTTATACTCTTCCTTCATTACAATACCATTGTCCATGAACCATGGGTGGGTCTCAAAACAACTTGAATTTAACAAACTAAGGCGATTTGACCTTCCTAAAGCCCCGTTGACTCTTATTTACATGCGCTAATCGTGCCTGGCTCCTCAAAATGTGAAGAATTTACAATATATTTACAAACTTAACAAAACTTTAACAAAATCTGACCCAAGGGACCTTTGACCCAGGGGACCCCGTCCGAACATGGCCCCAACACAAAGTGGTGACTCGTCTCAAGTCACTCTATTGGTGTTCCCTCAACCTATTCTTGTAGGCCATTGAATTTGATCTTCAACGCTTGAAGATTTGTTGTTCCCTATTCAGCGGCCTGGAAAACTTCTTTGACCAACTCCTTCGTTGTTGGAACTTCAACTGCAAGGCCCATGTTACTCTATTTTTGCTTAAGGGCCTTTAGCTTGCCCTCGATATTTTGAGACAAAAGGCTTGTTGTTGGGTAGCGAAGGTCCCACGTAATAGTTTTGGGGCTTAGAGCCTATAAATTAGGATAAAAATAGTGTAAAAACTCCAAAATATGTGGAGCGCGAAATGTAATAGATCGAGTAAAAGGGTTGTCCGCCCAAGAAATAATATAGAATAATAGCAAGTAAGTCAGCTTGCCCATGGTCCGCAGACCATGGGAATGTATAAATAGAGCGAGGCTCTATGGGTAGAAAGTAGTTTTTTGGGATGTACTTTGGATCTGAAATGTAATGGGCTTTTCAGGAGCGAAGTCTTGAAGCGTTTGTAAGTCGGAGTCAACGGTGTTGGTAGGTAGATAGAGGATCTGCAGCTGTGTGTATAGAGGCCTAGTAGAGTTTGTAGTTGTGTGCGAGGACCCCTACAGCTGAGTGTGCAGGGTGGATCTGGATGTATTGGTGAAGGAATTGAATAAAGATAAGTTAATTCTGAATTTCTATGTTAAATCTAAATTATTGTAGATCTGGCTAATGTATGGTTAATATAACTGTCTGATCTATCCGCGTATGCTTATGTTATGAGTTTATGAAAATCTGCATCTTTTCGGGGTGCGCGAGCTGGTTATTTCTGTTAAATGTTTGCTTAAAGACCACAAAAAGTAGATCTAATATATAACTGTGCATTAATAAGTATTAGGGATTTTTTGGGTCTAGATCTACATGGAAAAAAGTGGCACGAAGCCATAGAAGGGTGTGTGAACCTTATAGACCACATCAAGACATACCAAGGGTGTGGAAACCTGGTTCCAACACCCTCCCCTGCTACCTCGGGTGAGGCCTCAGTCCGTGCTCCGCGGGTTGTTGCCGAAAGGGCCAGTAGCTATGGGATTTTTTTGGCTAAATAACTCTTCCAAACCTGGGTTAGGCCCATATAAGCCAACAAATTGTTCCATTGCCAGGACTAGGATCTACCTAAGGGGTGTATGATGTCAGAACACTAGAATCATACAAGGAAAGAGCTTGAAGATTGATTGGATCAGGAGTAGTACGAGTTTATAGAAC
This sequence comes from Pinus tabuliformis, assembly GCA_031772625.1. Taxonomy (NCBI): domain Eukaryota; kingdom Viridiplantae; phylum Streptophyta; class Pinopsida; order Pinales; family Pinaceae; genus Pinus; species Pinus tabuliformis. The sequence continues at coordinate 754,803,745 of CM062804.1, forward strand.
ACCGATGCACAAGCCAAAGGTTAAGAATGATGAGTGCGATCCAGCTACGGTATTCAAAGGAGCAGGAAGCGAAGATCCAGAACAATTTTGGTTTGTGGTAGTGGTGGTATGGGAAGCGCATGGAGTTACGGATGATAACATCAAGAAGGCTACCTTAGTTAGTGCATTGTAGGACCGAGCGCTAACATGGTATATAAAGTACTCAAGCGATAACCCGAATGCAGGAACAACGGAGATCTAGACCGAATTAAAAAAAGAGTTTAGCCGACCAAAATCAGAAACACAGTCGATCATAGGGTTCAAGGAAATCGTGATGATGCCTGGTGAAACTCCGTGGGATCTAGATCAGAGATTGAAAAGTACAATCCGTGAGGTGAACATGACATTATCAGATGCGCAACATTGTGCGTGGTTTATGGTGTCACTAACGCCACATCTAAGGATGGTACTATCACAGCAAAAGATCTCAACTCAAGCTGAAGCATTAGAGACCGTGATGAGGTTGCATGAAACTCTGATACAGGATCCAAGGTTGGGAGTTCATCAAATCCACATGCAAATACAAAACCTGTGTTTGGAAATGCAGAAGTTAAAACAAGAACAGGCACCCTGCCCAGGAGCCCAAGAGGAAGTATGGTGTATAAAGTGTGGAAGCCAAGGTCATGATAAAGATCACTCTCCAGTCTTTTCGAACTATGTGGCAGCGGGGGGACCAACGCCGTTGCAACCAGAGGCACAGGCAGGGCCAAGCACGACGCCCACACTCTAGTGTGCAATATGTCAGGAAGGAGGAAAGCATGCTACGGACAACTGTCACCTATTAGAGAACATAAGACAACCCCCCCCCAGCAGCTATTTTGCAACTTTTGCAGATCGATGGGCCACGAGGAACAAGACTGCCATAGTTATCAATTATTGATGGACCAGTCACCTACTTATAGAATGTAGACTGAAGTGCGAGGTCAGGATCTAGCCGCGGTAATAGAACGTGGTGGACTCCATGGATGTGGACGAGGATGGGCAGCTCATCTGTTACAACTGTGGAGGACCAGGTCACTACGTGCGGGACTGTACGAATCTGACTAGAATATCGTGCCCTTACTGCGAACAATTCGATCATGAACTTATAGATTGCCCCACACTGATAGTGCAATTCATGAGAAAAGGGAAGCACAACCTATGACGACATAGAACGTCCAGATGATCAGGGCTAAACCGTGCAAGGAAGATCCCAACGTAAATATGGTGCTCAGAAGTGGCACGGTCACAGGAAAGGATAAAGGGAAACCAACCAAGGAGGATGCAGGAGTCCGCAAGGAGACAGGTCTGGAAGCTAGGGAGAGCTTCACAGAGGTCTCTACCCCAAGTAGTAGGGATTAATCCGAGCTATAAAGGGATCCCTTGATGTTGACTACCTTTTTAGAGACATGCATGAAATTGCTTTGAGACAATAGAGCGGTTGAGGGCTTGCAAGAATTGATAAATAGGTGCGCAGGGTCAAGTGAACCTTGTGTGATCCGAAAATTGGGAAAACATGCATCGCGGACTGAGCAGGAAATGCAGTTAACAACATAGATTGTGACTATGAGATGGATCAAATCATTCTGGACCTGGGCTCAGATGCAAATGTACTACCTAGACAGACGAGGGAGTGCATGGGTAAGCCCATGTTGCAATGGTCTCCTATTCAATTGAGGATGGAAAATCAACAGAAGATCTTGCCCATGGGAAGATTGCAATGGATTAAGATAGAGATAGAAGGCACAAGAACCTAAACGAACTTTGAGGTAATCGAAATTGTGGATGAAAGTAACCCTTACCTTGTATTATTAGGAATAGACTAGGCCACTGACATGAATGGAGTTATTAATTTAAAGAAGAAAAAAATGATCTTTGAGAAGAAGTTGCTCCACGTAGTCATTCCACTAGACCCGACTGAAGGACCACATTATACTGAACCCGTGCATGACGAATGAAGCGATGATGAATTAGATTGTATTTACAAAATCACTACACGACATCAAGTGGGGGAAATCTGACGGTGGAAGGAAGAATATCATGGGAGCATGTAGACTCCAGCACCGAAGATTTAGATGAAGAAGATGAGCAATGGCATAACCGGATAAATGGGGTAACCACGCTATGGTGACTAAATCGTTGGGTTGCATTAAAGCTCAGCATCGTGAACTACCGATGTATGATGGGCTAATAGTAGTAGATGAATTCTTGATCAAATTTGAAAGCACGGTACCAGAGAACCAGTGGTTTGATGCATTGAAATGGTCATTGCATGCGATGCCTACACGTTGGTGGGGCACACATGAAGGAACCTTTGAAAATTAACATGACTATAAGTGCATGATGCAGATACAATTTGGGAGGCTGGAACTACACATAACGGAGAAATACGATCGACGTGATGATCCGTGCATGCACCTGACCAGATGGGTCCAATTTTATGGAGAAGAGCCTAAACAAGAGTGGGTACACTTATTTTATCATACCCTGGACATCATCCCAAGGAATTGGTATACTGAAACAGAGCTTCGACATGGCACAGGCGAATGGGATATCTTTCGCGAAGGGTTTTTATCAACTTTCCTCTTTGAGGATCAAAGGATGGATACTGTGGACAATGCATTGCAAGTGGTAAAGGCCACTATCTTCAAAATACCATCAGAACCAGAAGAAATTGTGCAGCCAAATTGGTCGCAACAGTTGAGCCAAGCCCTTGAATGTTACAATGTGTAGGTAGAAGATGATGAGGATGACCCTAGAAACATCAATATTCCAGAAATAGAGGGGAGTCGCGAGGTGCACGGACCAGCAATCGAGGATCTAGACATCACCGCGCCACTGAAAACAAAACAAGTAAACATCGGAACAGAGGAAGAGCCGAAGTATGCAACGCTGGGAGACTATTGGGATGATGCCACGGTGGAAAAGGTGGTCGAGTTGCTTCGAGAATATCAAGACTTATTCCCCACAAAAATCACAGAGTTAAAAGGGATCCTTAGTGACCTGGGAATGATGAAGATAACCCTAAAGTTGGATGCAAAGCCAATTAAGCAATGCCCTTACCGGTTGAATCCAAAATACAAAGCGAAGGTCTGTGAAGAGTTGGATAAGATGCTTGCAGCAGGAATAATTGAACCAGTAGAAGAGTCCGACTGGGTAAGTCCTATGGTTGTGTAGGAGAAGAAACAAAAGGGTGAAATTCGCATCTGTGTCGATCTCAGAAAGCTCAATGATGCATGTGTCAATGATCCCTTTCCGACACCATTTACAGACGAGGTACTAGAGAATGTGGGAGGACAGGAAGCCTACTCCTTCACGGATGGTTTCTCGGGTTACCACCAGATCAAGATCGCACCAGAGGACAGAAGTAAGACAACTTTCGCCACCGAATGGGGATGTTTTCAGTATACGATGATGCCCTTTGGACTAAATAACGCGTCGAAAATATTCTCCCGCATTGTGGTAGCTGCATTCAAGGAATTTATACACAAGTTCTTATAGGTATATCTTGATGATTGGACCATATTTGGGCTAGTTAAGAAGCATACCACGAGATTACGATTAATGCTAGATACTTGCCGACGGCACCAGATTGCGCTAAATTTGAAGAAGTGTACTTTCCTCATCCCATTCGAAACCTACTCGGCCATGTGGTTTGTAAGCAAGGTCTGATGGTGGATCTGGCAAAGATCATTGTCATACTCAATCTGCAAGCACCGCGAAGTGTCAAACAACTACGCACCACACTGGGAAACACTAGTTACTATCGGAAGTTCATAAAAAGCTACATGCAGATCACCGCACCAATGGAACAGTTGCTGAAGAAGGACGCTATTTATTGCTGGAATGAGGAATGCAACAGAAGTCTGGAAACGCTTAAGGAAAAGATGGCATCAGCTCCTATATTGGTCTTTCCGAAATGGGACATTGAATTTCATGTTCACGTTGACACATCATGTATCACATTGGGCGCGGTACTCACTCAAGAAGGAGCGAAGGGAATTGATCATTCGATCGCGTTCAAAAGTCGCCGATTGTTAAAATCTGAGAAGAACTATTCCACTACTGAGCGAGAAGGATTGGCGATGGTATACGCGCTCCAGAAATACTACCACTATCTGCTTGGAGGACACTTTAAGATGTATACTGACCGCTCAGCGCTAAAATACCTAGTGAATAAGCCTGTGTTGGGGGGGTGCATTTGTAGGTGGCTATTATTATTTCAAGAATATGACTTCGAAGTCATCGTAAAGCCAAGATGTTTGAACGCAGGCCCAGACCACCTATCTCGAATTGAGAATGGTGAAGAGCCCACAAACTTGGAGGAAGGACTACCGGATGCACAGTTGTATGCAGTGTGTGTCATGGATGGCCATTTTGAGGACATAATCCACTTCTTAACCATAGGAACCGCACCGCAAGGATATTCCATTCAGTAGAAGAAAGAATTGGTGATACGCGCAACAGAATTTACTGTTATTGCAGGACACCTCTACAAGATGGGAAATGACAAAATATTATGCAGATATGTGCCTGAATTCGAGTGAGGGCAGATCCTAGCTGAAGCACATGGAGGGGTTGCTGGAGGAAATTATGTGGGTCGCACCATAGCATAGAAGATTCTTCGTGCAGGACTATGTTGGCCAACTCTTCATCAAGACTTGAAAGCATACTGTTGGGCTTGTGACGTATGTCAATGGACTGGGAAACCATTGTGAAGGGATGAAATGTCGCTCAATCCAGAGATGACGCTACAGCTGTTCGAGAAGTCGGAAATCGACTTCATGGGACCTATTGCACCTCAAGGGAAGACGGGTGCGCGCTATATCATCACCGCGACGAAATATTTGACCTGGTGGGCAGAAGCACAACCGGTTAAGGATTGCACGGCTACCACAGCAGTGAAAATTTTGTTCGAGAATGTGTTCACATGGTTTGGATGTCCAAAAATTCTAATGAGTGACCAGGGAACGCACTTTCTGAATGAAACAATCAGCGCACTCACTAAGGAATTCCAGATATATCATCAACATAGTACACCATACCATCCGCAAGCGAATGGGACCATCGAAGCATTCAACAAAATTTTGGAGACTGCGTTGACTAAGGTCTGTAATGCGCAGCGAAATGATTGGGACTTACGCATCCCTGCTATGCTATGGGCTTACCGAACCATGTGCAAGAAGTTGATGGGCTAGACACCTTTTCGGTTAGTCTATGGTAAGGAAGCCATTATGCCCATGGAATATATTGTACCCAGTTTGTGAATCGCGGCAATAATAGGCATGGCCGACCGCGGGGCTTTGGAGGAATGGCTCGTGCAGCTGGAGGAACTTGAGGAGGAATGGTTTTTGGCTAGATTCCATCAGAAAGTACAAAAACAACGATAGAAACCATGGCATGATTGCTATATCAAGGTGCCCACTTTCAAGGAGAATGGTCTAGTATTAATATATGAGAGAAAGTTCGAGAAATTCCCTGGCAAGCTTTGAATGCATTGGTTGGGTCCCTATGTAGTCAAAGAAGTTATAGATGGAGGTGCGGTCTAGCTTGCTAAGCTCAATGGAGACCCCTTCCCGGGAAGAGTAAATGGAAGTGGCCTGAATCTCTACACGGGTGGGTCGACCACCTAACTAAATAACTGAAGGATAGTCTCACCACTCTAGCCAGTTGAAAGAGAGCATGGGATGATAAAGCAGTATGGGGGGAAGCTACATGACCACCGGGGTGTGTGTGGATATGGTCTGTCACAAGGGTCACGGTTGCACAGAAAGGGATGCGCTGTTGTGTGGATAAGTAGAGAGGTGACCGTTGCTATCACTATTCATGACAAGATGTCTGAGTTATGGAAAAAGGGAGCAGGCGGCAGGCAATTAAGAGACAAGGTACGAACCAGATCTAGAACGATCTACTGCAGGCTTAACACGAGGACACAAGAAAAGGCGGGATCCAATGAGTTTGAATTTTGAAACACTTATAAATCATAGGGGGACCTTCACCAAACAAGTTGTGCTTCTGAGAACCATAAGCTATTGTGCTTTCTCGCCGCTATGGAAATCTTCATTATCTACACTCAAGGAGTAAGGCCGAGAGTTGTGATATGGCCAAAGATGTCGGGCTTTCTGAAGAATACGATGTGGACAGCTGCGGGCACCACGAAGAGTACAACATCGACGGGAGGGGATGTGTCAGAAGTTTATAGACACGAAGTAGAATTGGTCTGGATGTCCTCGCCTTACCCATGGGCTGGTCGGAAAACCATAAAGGATAAAGGAAAAGCTATGAATACGGAGCCAATTGGTGGAGTTACAGTTAACAAGTCGTCTCTGGTGTATCTTGAAGATTGGAATCTCACGGACAGCAGCAATGGTATTGAAAAATTGAAACACAAGCTACAGCAGATAGTGCAAAGATAAGATACGAACTTAGAAATTGGCTACATTGGTACGAGGAGGGTCTGTATGCGGCACCCTAGCCAGAGCTAAAATCTGATGAGGGGGTGTTCTGTGTTAACCGAGCAGAGCAGAATGAGCATTATCGGTTGCAAGAATTGGTAGAAATGACGAAGCAAGAGCTGGAAGAAGCGTTGCAGGAGATGAACAAGGAGCAGAAGAATGAAGGACATCACTCACAAGGAGGTGAAGCGCGGAGTCTATGCACCGCGTCTCACTGCACCGACGAGTGACTCGGGACAAGTCACGATGATTGTGTTGGGGGCCTGTTGGGTAGCGAAGGTCCTGCGTAATAGTTTTGGGGCTTAGAGCCTATAAATTAGGATAAAAATATTGTAAAAACTCTGAAATATGCGGAGCGTGAAATGTAATAGATCGAGTCAAAGGGTTGTCTACCCAAGAAATAATATAGAATAATAGGAAGTAAGTCGACTTTCCCATGGTCCGCAGACCATGGGAATGTATAAATAGAGCGAGGCTCTATGGGTAGAAAGTAGTTTTTTGGGATGTACTTTGGATCTGAAATGTAATGGGTTTTTGAGGAGTGAAGTCTTGAAGCGTCTGTAAGTCTGAGTCAAGGGTGTTGGTAGGTAGATAGAGGCTCTGTAGCTGTGTGCGCAGACCCTTGCAGCTGAGTGCGCAGGGCGGATCTGGATGTATTGGTGAAGGAATTGAATAAAGATAAGTTAATTTTGAATTTCTGTGTTAAATCTGAATTATTACGGATCTAGCTAATGTATGGTTGATATAACTGTCTGATCTATGTCTGTATGCTTATGTTATGAGTTTATGCAAATCTGTATCTTTTCAGGGTGCACGAGCTGGTTATTTCTATTAAATGTTTGCTTAAAGACCATAAAAAGTAGATCTAATCTATAACCGCGCATTAATAAGTATTAAGGATTTTCTAGGTCTAGATCTATGTGGAACAAAGTGGCGTGAAGCGACAGAATGGTGTGCGAACCTTACAGACCACATCAGGACATCCCAAGGGTGTGGAAACCTAGTTCTAGCACCCTCCCCTGCTACCTCGAGTGAGACTTTAGTCCGCGCTCCGCGGGCTGTTGCCGAAAGGGTCGGTAGCTGTGGGATTTGTTTGGCTAAATAACTCTTCCGAACCTAGGTGAGGCCCATATAAGCCAAAACTTGCCTCATCAGCCCACAACTGTGTTTGCATTGCAATGATGGATGCTTTTCTATGTAGCTCATCCATCTGTGCCTGCAAATTTTTTTCTTCCTGAAGTCTAGTGAACCGTTACACATGTGCAAGCGTTTGCGCTATCGCTTGGATATCATCGAACTATAGCTATCTATTGTGAATGTTCACTTCAATCTTCTGAAATTGTGGGTCCTCCTACAACAAGGCCCACATTTCCATTGTTTGTTCAAATAATTGACTGCAGTGGCCAAAGTTGTCATATCTGCTTTAATGGCAGCTTTGCGCTGCTCTTTGACCTATGGAGGTGTGGTTGGTTGTAGCTTCATTTGAAGCTCTGAAATATGCAGTTGCAACTTAAACTACACCTTTCCAATTTCCTCCTTTGATTCCTTCAATGTAGCAGCTAACTTGTGAATTTTCTCCACAGAGGTCGCCTCAACTAGAGTTTGGAGCTCAGGGAGCTCACTGAATACTTGGGTAAGGATTGCCTCTAGCTATTGATTGTGTTGCATCACCTCGTCATGGGCCTGCAAGGCCTGTGCTTTCTCTGCAAAAATATGTTGATTGTTAGTCTTTACCTATTCGATAATAAACACAACTATTTTCTCCCGGATGTGGAGCTCGTATGAAATTACTTGGTGCAACTCGTGCAAGTTATGGATAGGAAGTGTTGCAATGTTGATACTCATGCTGGTCATATGTAGCAACCTAGCCTAATCCTCATTTGTTTCAACATGCAGGGAAGCCTCCAATAAAATCACTGCATTGAGGTCTATAGTCAATTCTGCCTTTGATGTCTCAGTTTCCTGACTCGTGCTTTCTTGACCCACGCTCTCTTGAACCACGCTTTCTTGGATCACTCATGTCTAGAACTACAATTTCTTCAGGCCCTATTGCACTTTGGCTAGTACCTTCTTGTACTGGTCCTCGATGTGCCCCCATATGTTTTCAGTTGCGGAGTGGACAACATCTCCTATCTCATCAAGGTTCCCCTCTGCGAGGATGAACAGTTCAGAACCCGTAGACTTATCAGACTTCGGCTTCTTACATGGTCCTGTTGAACTATGCTTCTGTCTCTTCCTGATCCTGAAGGAGGACTCTAAGTCATCCAATCAAACATAGGGGTTTGTGCCCTCTTCCTCTTCATCTGTGGTTTCTACTTCAAAATTTGTGCGCTCTGTATCAGGCCTATCAAGGTCAATGGTGACTTGTGTTGTTTCTGTCTGCACATATTTTTCCTTATGCACTTCCTTGTCTTTCTTAGAAGCCTTTTGTGCTTCTTTCTTTTTGTCTTTCTTAGCCTCTATTGCAGTTGTTGTTTTCCCTATTTCTACTTTTGCGACCTTACTTGTTCCAACGACTTCACCAGATGGGGTGAGTTAGTCGCTCAACCATTGGTTGATGACCCCCATAATATCCTTCTCTGCAACTAAATAAGGCAACTTTTTCCATGTTCCTGTGGCATCCTTCTTTTCGCACATGAACAGATTGTGAAAATATGCTTTGAAGTCTGCTACATCTTTATACTGCACATGTAGAGCGAGTGACAACCGTGGTCATTGGTTGATCACCATGCACAGGTCCATCTCAACCAGGACCCAAAAAAATTAATTCTCCATCACCCTTGTGGGCTACTTGGAGGCCCACAGTGAAGCGTATCATGCAGATTCACAAACATGAGGATATACTCCGGGGAACTGCGAGTCATCCAGCGTGCACAACACAACCAATGCAATCAACAATAACAACTGGGCATAGTGGAATTCCTTTCCCTCCTCCTAGGTTTTGTAGCAATCCACCATGAATTATTTACACATATAGCCCACCTAGTTGTACTGGACTCCCTTGCTGCACTGCGCAGCTAAGGAAGGGGCCGAAACTTCATCTGCATGGAACTTTGTCATTATTTTTCCTACCAAAATGGAAGCAGTAAACCTCATGGCTTCATCGGATATGGAGCTATAGTGTAGCCCCGCGACTTCTTCACTAACCCAAAGTCACTCTTCATTTGGTCTGCTAACATATTTTACTGCAACTTGCCCAAAAAGGCAGCATCTGTGTTTGAGCCTTTGTAGGGGAGCGTGGTGATCCTCTTGATCAACATCTCATCAACAGGGATGGGCATCCCCAACCATAGACACCCATCGTGCACCAATGCCAGCAATTGGCTCACACAAATCATGTTGATATTACTTCGCCCAAAGTGAGGCACATAAAGCATGTTTAAAAGACCCACATGCTCAATTCCATCTAACCACTTCATTGGATATACCCTTGTGACTCTCATTTCTTCCTAATATACATATCTCAAATAATTGTTGGGATGAAACTTATGGTACTTCACGAAATCATTCAGATCCTAGTCCTCCATCTTCAAATACGGTACCCGATCCAACATCTTGCTCTCTATGGGTACATACTTTGGTAATAGTGGAGTGAATACCTTATATTTTAATGCATGGAAGTCCTTAGAGACCTTGGATGTTGGCTTCCTTGGTGACATGTAAGGAGGCAGTCGAGGAACAGGCTCAACTTCGTCTACAGGGATATCCTCCAACCGCTCAACCAATTCTTCTTCCTCCAAATCCTCAGGTTCCATAGGCTTCTTATTTTTGTCCATCTCTCCCCTTCTGTATTTGCTTTGTATGTATCTTTTTAGGGGAGCGGTGCACTCGTGGAGGCTGTGGCTTCTTTTGCTTCCTCCCAACTGGTGCTGAAACAGGCAGTTCTGGTTTCATTCTTGGAGAGTGCAGTGTGGTAATATGGGTAGGTGGTGTAGCAGTCATCTTGGAAAAGCTCTCCCAAAATATTTTGTTCTGCAACTTGGACAAATCTCCCTCAAAACCAAGCCCGTTCTATGAAAATTCCTGCTCTACATCTTGTTAATCTAGTCCAAACATATAGCAGCCTTCTATTCTCAAACTTAAGCTCAAAATCTCAAGACAATCTTTGTGGAAGAAAATTGTCTGAATGTGGAGGGGAATGTTGTATTTATAGCCCTTTTTGAATTCAAATCCATCGATTCCCTCCATATCTCCCTCATTAATGCTACTTTGGTGACAAATTTCCATAGATATTCTCCTTAAATTATTTTTCCCCGCCCCCTTTAACAAAAAAATAACCATCCTATCATCTACAGTGCTTCCAATAGTCACTTTTTGTCCAGGTTGTGCATGACCCACCTCGCTAGCATAGCTCCTTCATCACAGCTCCCACCTATGCCTTTATCTAAACCATTGTGTAGCCCAATCTCTTCGCCAAACTTTTATCTTGGCAGAGTAGTTTATAGTCCTGCACTTCCTTCCAACTGCCTGAAGTACTAAGACTGTCCTACATCCCTGTAGTCATTGTGCAAGGGTAGGATTGTCCCTATACAGCTTCAACCAGCTCCCATTGATTTTTCCTGGAAATAGCTCCCCATTCAGCTTTGTGATCTGAACTGCACCTTTATCTTTAATCTCCTTAATGATGTATGGTCCCAGCCAATGCATCTAAAACTTTACTGGGAACTTGTAAACTTGCTATCATACACTAGCACTAAATATCCATTTTTAATGGTGTGTTTCTTAATGTCGAAATCATGCCATGCCTTTTCTCTAGCCTTTTGCACTTGCTGATGAAAACCTGCCAAGAATCGATCATCTTCTAACTCAATTATCTACGTGAGGTGTTCTTCCATTATATCCCAATCTTCCATCTCGGTGACTGCAGTAATCCTCACACTCGGCACTATGTACTCCATTGGCATCACCGCTTCTTATCCATAAACTAGTCGAAATGGTGTCTGTCCAGTCAAATTCTAACATATAGTTCTATATTCCCAAAGAATAGATGGTATGCACACATCCCAATCATTCCTATTCACATTACATATCTTCTTCAGAGCATTCATTAGGATCTTATTGAAAGCTTCAATTGTTCCATTTGCTTGAGGATGGAATGACGTGCTTATATGATGATAAATTTGGAATTATTTTAGAAAAGCAACAATTGTTTCATTAAGGAAATGTCGCTCATCAAAATATTAGTACAACAAAACCTAGACAAAATGTGCACAAATATAAACTTCGTAGATGTAGTTGCACTACAATCCTTCACGGGTTGCGCCTCAACCCACCTGGTCAAGTAGTTTTTTGTCGTGATGATGTAGCGCGCTCCTGTCTTCCTTCCTGGTAGCTAAATAGGTCCCACAAAATATATTTCCCATTTTTTTAATGCCTGTAATGAGACTTGCGGGTTCCAAGGAAATTCATCCCTTTGCGGTGGCTTCCCAGTCCTCTGACAAACATCACATGCCCTACAATACTCCTTTCAATCTTTGTGTAGAGTTGGCCACCACAACCTAGCTCATAAGATCTTATGCACGTCGCTCTTCCAGCATAATGTCCTCGAGCAACTCCTTCATGTGCTTCGGTGAGGATACTTTGTCTTTCATAATAGGGTACATGCCTACACAAAACTTCATTTGTCCCCATTTTGTACAATTTCCCTAAAATTAGGGAGAAATCTACAGCTATGACCACCAATTCCTTCTTCTGTCGCGTCTTATATCCTTCAGGAGCTACACCCGTAGATAAGAATTGGATTATATCCACATAATTTTCATCTACACCTTGCACCACAAAGAGTTGCGCGTCATGCAATCATTCATCAATCCTTGTAGGTTCTTTGCCATTCTCAATTTGAAAAAGGTGATCCGATCCAACATTTAATATTTGTGGCTTTACAATTACTTCAAATTCATACTCTTGAAATAGTAGTAACCACCTAACAACTCCCCCCCCAACATAGGCTTGTTGAACAAGTACTTCAAAGTTGAATGGTCTTTATACATTTTGAAGTGCACACCCAATAGATAATGCCTAAACTTTTGGAGCACATATACCATATCCAACCCTTCACACTCCATGGTTTAATAATTCTTCTCTACCTTAGAAAGTTTTATGCTCGCAAATGCAATTAGATGTTCGATATCTCCTGCACCTGGTTGGGTTGAAACTTCTCCTAATGCTATCCAGGGCACATCCACATGTACATGAAATTCTTTCTTCTAATCGAGGAACACTAGAATAGGTGTTGTAACCATATTTTCCTTCAAAACATCTAAGATTTTTTGGAAATCATCATCCCAACAAAATGTCACATATTTTTTCAATGATTTCTCCATGGGCGTAGTGATCTTCACATATGCCTTAATGAACTTTTTATAATATCCTGTATGGCCCAATGTTGCGTGCATTTGTTTTACATTCCTTGGGGGGTCTAAATTGATAATCACTATAATTTTAGTAGGGTCTACCATCAACCCTTGCTTACAAACAATGTCGCCCAAAAATATCCCATATGGTACACAAAATATACACTTCTTCAGATTTAGGGAGATCTAATACTCCCAAAAAGTATCCAACATTAGGCGAAGACTGGAAACATGCTTTTTAACTAACTCGAACACCATCTAATTATAAAAGTACACCTCCAAAAACATATAAATAAATTCTTTAAAGGTTGCAACTACCACCCTAGAGAATATCACAGGGGCATTCGTAAGTCCAAAGGGCATAATTGTATACTGAAAAGAGCCCCATTCTGTGGCGAAGGTAGTCTTACTTCAATCTTCTGGCACGGTATTGATCTGGTGATATCCTGAGAATCCATTAGTAAAAGAGTATGCTTCTTAACCACCAACTTTCTCCAAGACTTCATATGTGAATGACATAGGGAATGGATCATCTACACAACCATCGTTCAACTTCCTTAGATCTACGCAAATCCTGAGTTCACCCTTTATCTTATTTTCTTGAACTACCATAGGACTAACCCAGTCCAATTCTTCTACAGGCTCAATAATCCCTACTGTGAGCATCTTATTCGACTCTTCATGCACCTTTTCTTTGTATTTAGGATTCAATTGGTATGGGCATTGCTTTACCGGCTTCACATCTAGCTTTAGATTGATCTTCATAACACCCAAATCACCTACTATCCCCTTTATATCAGAGAAATTTGTTGGAAACAAGTCTTGATATTTAGGTAACAACTTCGTGACCTTGTCAATTGTGTCCTCATCCCAGTGATCGCCTATATTCACGAACTTCGGCTATGCTTCAGATCCAATGTTCACTTTCTTGGTCTTCAATGGATTTGAAATGTCAATAACCTCAACCTCAAGTCCAACAACTTCACGTTGTCCCTATGACTCATGGATACTGATATTCCTGGGATCTTCCTCGCCTGCTTCTATGGTAACATTGTGTCACTCCATAGCATGGCAGAGTTGCGTACTCCAGTCAGGTTGTACCCACATTATAGGCTCTACAGGTGTTTTGAATATCACAACCTTGATTTCCTATAATGCTTCATCAATACATTCGAATCTATCCTCAAAATGGATTGTTAGCAAAAATCTCTCCTTCATAACGTCCCAATTTGTGGTTCCATGTCGCAACTATGTTTCTAAGTACCAATTCATCGAAATAGTATCCAAGGTGTGGTAGAATTTACTTACCCATTTAGGTTGTGGTTCCTCTCCCCATGCTTTCATCCAACGAGCCAAATTCTCACACAAATCATCCTTCCCTGTACATTTTTCAGTAATGCGAGTATTTTCATAGCCATATCGCAACTTCATCATCCTTCGCTACTCCTTCCAGTTCACAAACATGTCCTTATGTGTACCACACCATCTGGTAGGCATAGCTATTAGTGTGATGTCCAATGCTTGGAACCGATGCTCCTCCGGTACATCCCTTTCAAATTTATAAAGAAACAAATTTACATATTCTAAGCCATCATAATATGGTAAATTGCATACCTCAGTAGATATACACTGAAGTGATTTAGTAATTTTGTTGCATCGTAGCATTGATACTTCATGCAATATATTATGTCAATGGTCGATCTCCTCATCTAAATCCGAGTTGTAGGAGTTGTCATTTTCCCAAGTAATTCTTCCATCTATTGTAGGGTTGATCCAGTCCTTGTTTCGCGCAGTAAGCTTATAGATCTATTCAATATCATCCTCCTCATAGTAGTATCAGAATAGTTTAGTATACCGCATGCCTTCAGCTAGATCCAATGGAACAATGAATCTTAGTTCCTTCTCAAACATTATGATACACTTTCTTAGGTTAATGACCGCATTCATATCAAACGCCTAATCAATTCGAAGTAGTGTCAGGTAGAGATTACTATCTGTTGTGTGTGGAGCCTGATTATCTTCTTTATTCAAAGGTATCACTGCATTGGACCCCATTTTGTAATGTGGCGGCAAGGCCGCCCATTTATGCTCCCCGCCAGGGGGGTCAAGTGGGGGGCGACGACATAATTTATGTTTAATTAAGGGTTTTTTCCCTAGAAGGAAACCCCTCACTATATATGAGGGAATTGTATTGTGGCTATGTACATGTGTATTCTGAGTGAGAAGGAGAGAGGAGATTGTGTGAGAGAAAAGAGGGAATTACAATGGATCCATTGTAGGTTGTATCTCTTCCTTTTTGCTGGATAATATAAAAGGAAGGACTGGTTGTTTCTTCGTGGACGTAGCCTAAATTGGGTGAACCACGTATATCTGTGTCTCTCTTCTTTTATGAATTTTCTGTGATTATATTTCTGCAATATATTCTATGTCTTCCATTGTTATGTAATATATAATTTTCTAACAACCGGTATCAGAGCCGAAGCTCTATTTAGATGATAAACTCGCAGGAGAGAAGGGTTCCTAGTTCTAGTGGGAGCAATGGCAGAAGATGGTAGGTTTAGGGTTGAAACATTTAATGGCCAAAACTACTAGCTGTGGAAGATGCAAATGGAAGACTATTTGATCAAAAAGATTTGTACATATGATTGAGCAGAAAGGCAAAGAATTTGACGAGTATGACAGACATAGAATGGGATATTCTCAACAGAAAGGCACTTGGAATAATATGGCTATGCTTAGCGGCATTAGTAGCCTTTAATATTTCAAAGGAAACAACAACAGAGGGGTTAATGTTGGAATTGGCCAAACTATATGAAAAACCCTCAGCCTCAAATTAGGTATTTCTTATGAAGAATTTATTTAATATGAAAATGTCAGAAGGTGGATCTATTGCTGATCATCTAAATGAATTTAATACAGTTACCAGTTAGTTAAGTACTGTAGGGGTAACTTTTGATGATGAAGTTAGGGCTTTGTTATTTCTATGCTCATTTCCAAAAAGTTGGAATGGTTTAGTTATGGCCATTAGTAACTCTATCTCTGGATCTAGTACTTTAAAGTTTGATGATGTTGTAGTGCAATCCATAGCAAGGAAATGTGACAGCAAAGCTTCGATGAGACATCAGGTAATGATTTGACTGCAGAGACTAGGGGAAGAAAAATGGAAAGATGAAAGAGCCTAGGATATTGGAGTAGGTCAAGGAAAGGAAGATCCAAGTCCTGATTGGGGATAGTGTGCTGGAAATATGGGAAGAAAAGACACCTGAGGAAAGACTGCAAATCTCGTAAGGGAAAAGGAGACGTGCAGCAAGAAAACAATCATGAAGCGAATGTGACAAGTGATGTGTTGCAAGATACTTTGATTCTTTCATTAAAAAATATTATTGATGCCTAGGTGGTAAATTCAGGGGCCTCATTCCATGCCACATGTGATAGGAAACATTTTCATGATTGTGTTCAAGGAGATTTTGGACAGGTTTGATTGGGTGATTGTAAACCATATAAAATCATTGGAATGGGTATAGTTTTCATAAAACAACAGAATGGAAATCAAGGGTTGTTGAAGGAGGTAAGGCATTTTCCAGATCTGAAGAAAAATCTAATTTCAACAGGGTAGTTGGGAGGTGAAGGTTGTGTAATTATTTTTACAGATAAAACTTGAAAGGTCACTAAAGGAGCCCTGGTAATAGCAAAAGGAGAAAAGGTTGTTACATTATATTTATGCAATGGTATTTCTAATTCTGTTAATGCTTTAAACTCTACAGGAGAAGATATGACATTGTGGCATCACAGGCTTGAGAAAATGAGTGAGAAGGGGATGCAAATTATTCACTCAAGAAATTTGTTGCCAGGTTTGAAGCATGTTGATTTGGAATTCTGTGAGAATTGTGTTTATGGAAAACATAAGAGAGTTAGATTCCTTAGATTTGGGAAAGAAAAGAAGAGAGAAAAATTAGAGCTTTTGTATACAGATGTATGGCACCTGCTTAGTTATCATCTCTCTCTGCATCTCATTATTATGTTACTTTTATTGATGATGGAACTAGAAAAACCTGGATTTATTGTATTTGGAATAAATCTGATGTATTTGATACTTCCAAGAAATGGAAACCTTTGGTTGAAAATGAGACAGGAAAAAGATTGAAGTGTCTCAGATCAGACAATGGAGGTGAATATTTCAGCAAAGATATTTATAGGTATTGTTCAAAGAATGGAATTCACAGAGAGAAGATAGTTCCAAGAACACCACAAGAAAATGGTGTGTCAGAAAGGATGAACGAGACAATCATGGAGCGTGCAAGGTGTATGAGACTGCATGCAGGATTGCCTTTACAATTTTGGGTAGATGCTCTAGATACTGTTGTTTATCTAATAAACAGAGGGACTTCAAGTTCCTTGGATGGTTGTATTCCAAAGGAGGCATGGACAAGTAAAAAGGTAAACTACTCATTTTTAAAGACTTTTGGTTGTGAAGCCTCTGTCCACATTAATAAAGAAAATAGAACAAAGCTTAAGGAAAAATCAAAGAAATGTACCATTATTGGATATGGTGTTAATGATTTTGGTTATTTCTTTTATGATTATGAAAAACAAAAAATCATTAAGAGCAGAGATGTCATATTCAATGAAAATGTTTTGTATAAGGATCAGATGCAGGAAAAGAAAGAGGAAAAAGAAAACAGAGAATACATAGTGCTTGATGAGATCATAGAAAAAGTGGAGGTGCCTGAAAATCATAATGATCAACAGTGAGAACAACAACAACAACCACAATAAAAACAAGCACCTCAAACACCTGCAAGTGGTGTTAGAAGATCTACCAGGATAAGTAGACCCCCTGAATGATACTCTCCTTCATTGTATTATGTATTGTTGACTGATTTTGGTGAACCAGAATGTTATGAAGAAGTAGCATAGGTAGAGACTAGGAAGAAGTGGGAGCAAACCATGAAAGAAGAGATGTAATCCTTAGTACATAACCAAAATTGGGACTTAGTCAAGTTTCTTGCAGGTAAAAAAAAATTGCAAAATAAATGGGTTTACAGGTTGAAGGAAGAATATGGAGGTAGAAAAAGGTATAAATCTAGACTTTTGGTGAAGGGGTTTGCACAAAAAAGGCGTATATAATTTGATGATATATTTTCTCCTATTGTTAAAATGACTTCAGTGAGAACCATTTTAAGTCTAGTAGTGACTGAAGATTTGCATCTTGAGAAGTTAAATGTAAAGACAACCTTTCTCCATGGGGATTTGGAGGAAGAGATATATATGCAGAAGCCACAAGGATATGAGGTAGAAGGGAAGTATAAACTAATGTGCAGGTTGAAGAAGAGTTTGTATGGCTTAAAATAGGCTCCAATGCAGTGGTATCTAAAATTTGATAGGTTTATGTCTAAACAAGGTTATGTTAGATGTCACTCTGATCATTGTGTTTACCTCAAAAAGAAAAATGATGGAAGCTTTATTATATTGTTATTTTATGTAGATGACATGCTTGTTGCAGGTTCTAACATGCAAGAAATAAATGTGCTCAAAAGAAAATTGGCAAACTCATTTGCAATGAAGGATTTGAGTGTTGAAAAGAAAATCCTTGGTATGAGAATAAATAGAGACAAGAAGAATCACAAATTAACATTGTCTCAGAGTGAGTACATACAAAAGCTGTTGAAAGGATTTAATATGGAGAATGCAAAACCAATTAGTATACCTTTGGCTAGCCATTTCAAACTAAGTAAGGAGGTGTGTCCCAAGACTCGAGAAGAAATGGATCATATGTTTGAAGTTCTATATGCATCAACAGATGGAAGCTTAATGTATGCAATGATCTACACAAGGCCTGATATTGCACATGTAGTGGGAGTTGTAAGTAGGTACATGAACAATCCAGGAAAAGAGCATTGGCTGGAGGTGAAGTGGATTCTCAAGTATTTCATAGGTACCACGAATCAAGCATTATACTTTGGTGGTTCAAACATTGCTCTACAGGGATATGTTGATGCAGATATGGAGGGTGATAGAGATAACAGGAGGAGCACCACAGGGTATGTGTTTACTATAGGCGAAACAACTTCCAGTTGGGTTTCAAAACTGAAAAATGTTGTTGCACTCTCAACGATGGAAGCAAAGTATGTTATTGCTATAGAGGCTAGTAAAGAAATGATTTGGTTACAAAGGTGTTGGGTAGCGGAGGTCCCACGTAATGGTTTTGGGGCAGAAAGCCCAAAAAGTAGGATTAAATTATTGTAAAAACTCTGAAGTATGCAAAGCGTGAAATATAAAAGGTCGAGTCAAAGGGTTGTCTGCCCAAGAAATAATGTAAAGTAATAGGAAGTAAGTCGGTCTGTGGACCATAGGAAGGTATAAATAGAGCGCGGCTCTATGAGGGAAAGGCAGTTCTTTTTGGGGATATGATTCGGATCTAAATTGTAATGGGTTGCTGGGAAGAATAGTTTGAAAGCATCTGTAAGTCCGAGTCGAGGGGTTGGGTAGGGGATAGAGGCTCTGCAGCTGTGTGCGCAGAGGCTTGGAAGAGTCCGTAGCTGTGTGTGCGGACCCCTACAGCTGAGTGCGCAGGGTAGATCTGGATGTATTGGTGAGAACTAATAATAAAGATAAGTTTCTTCTGTAATCATGTGTTTTTGCGCATCTGGCTTTACAGTTTATATATCTATATATATATATATATATCTGTTTAAATGTGAATGTGATGAATGTATGCGAATCTGGGTTCATTTTAAGTGTGCGAATGGTTAAACCTGTTAAATGTTTTCTTAAAGACCCTGTTAAGAAGATCTGATACACTCCGTTAATTATATTAGATCAGTAATCAGTACGGTAAGAGAAAGTGGAAGTTACTCTAGGTCCAGATCTGCGCAGCTGCAGAGCAACGTGAAGTAGTAGAAGGGTTTGCGAGTCCCCTAAACCACATCTTGACAGCCCAAGGGCGCAGAAACCTAGTTCCAGCACCCTCCCCTGCGACCTCGGGTGAGACCTCAATCCGCGCTCCATTGGCTGTTGCCGCAAGGGCCGGTAGTTGCAGGATTTGTTTGGCTAAGTAATTCTTCCAAACCTAGGTCAGGCCCATATAAGCTAACAAATGGTTCCGTTGCTAGGACCGGGATCTGCCTAAGGGGTGTCTAGTGTTGGGGACTCTACAGAAAAGAACGTTGAAAAATCAAAAGGATCAAGGACGGTAGGAGATCAAGGATAACTATGGCGAACGCAATTCAGTTACCGGTGTTCAAAGGAGCAGGAGGCAAAGACCCGGAGCAATTTTGGTTTGTGCTAACATCAATATGGAATGCGCAGCAAGTTGCGGATGATAACATTAAGAAAGCCATTTTAGTTAGTGCACTGCAGGACTGAGCGCTAACATGGTACATGAAGTATTCAAGCATCAACCCAACAGCGGGGATAGCGGACATCCATACTGAATTAAAAAAGGAGTTTAGCTGGCCAAAGTCAGAAGCAGTCGGTCGTAGGATTAAAAGAGATCACGATGATTCCTGGTGAGACCCTGTGGGATTTGGATCAGAGGTTGAAAAGCACCATTCGTGAGGCCAACATGATCCTGACAAATGCACAACACCGCGCTTGGTTCGTTGCATCATTAACGCCATATCTGAAGTCGGCTTTGTCACAACAGAAGATCTCAACCCAAGCGGAAGCGCTGGAGGCAGCAATGCGGCTGCACGAAACCCCAGTACAGGACCCAGGGTTGGGAGTTCAACAAATCCAAGCACAGGTCCAAAATTTGTGTTTGGAAATACAAAAGTTAAAACAAGAACAGACACCACGTCCGGAAGTCCAGGAGGAAGTATGGTGTATAAAGTGCAGGAGCCAGGGACATGATAAAGATCACTGTTCGGTCTCGGTGAATTTTGTGGTCATGGTGGGACCGACACCATTGCGACCAGAGGTACACGCAGGGCCGAGCACGATTGCCCCATTCTGGTGCGCAATCTGTCAGGTAGGAGGAAATCACAACACTGATAACTATCATCTATCGCCAAAATACAACCAGACCCCCCAACAGCTCTTTTACAACTTTTGTAGATTGGTGGGTCATGAAGAAAGAGATTTCCGTAGCTATTGAATTTTGATGGACCAGGCACTTGCCTGTAGAATGTAGACTGAGGTGCGAGGTCAAGATCTAGATGCGGCAATTGCGCGCAATGGGTTCCCAGGACGGGGTCAAGGATGGGGCGGAATGGGACCAGGAAGGGGTCGCGGGAAACTAATATGTTACAAATGTGAAGGACCAGGACATTATGCATGGGATTGTATCAATCCAGCCCAAATATCATGTCCTTATTGTGAGCAATTCGATCAGGAGCTACTAGATTGCCCCATGCTGATAGCACAGATTCGTGAAAAAAAGGCAGCGCCTCCTATAACAATGCATATGATGAGATCCAAACCATGTGACGACGAACCCATGATAAACATGGTATTACGGAGTGGCAAAGCCCTAGGAGAGGTCAAGGGGGAGACTAATATGGAAGCTAGGGAAAGCTTCACGGGCATCTCTACCTGAGGTAGTAGGGATTGGCCTGAGCCGACTACGGATCCCTCGATGTTGACTACCTTTTTAGAGACATGCATAAAACTACTTCGTGACAATAGGATAGTTAAAGGGTTACATGAAGTGATTAATAGATGTGCAAGGTGGGGTGAACCTCGCGCAGTCTAGAAAATAGGAAGACATGCATCGCAGACAGGTAGGGAGATGCGGTTAACGGTGTAGATTGGCGACTACGAGATGGATCAGGTCATTCTAGACCTAGGTTAGGATGCAAACGAATTGCCTAAATAGACTTGGGAGTGCATGGGTAAGCCTACACTACAATGGTCTCCTATCCAATTGTAGATGGCCAATTAGCAGAAGATCTTGCCCATGGGAAGGCTGCAAGGAATTACAGTAGATATTGATGGTGCAAGTACCCGAACGGATTTCGAAGTTATTGAAATCGTGGATGAAAAAAGCCCGTACCCTATGTTGCTAGGGATAGAATGGGACACTAACATGAATGGGGTTATTAGCCTCAAATAGAGGAAGATGGTATTTGAGAAGAAGTTGCTCCGTGTAGCCGTTTTGTTAGATCCAATAGATGGACTGCGCTACACAGAACCTATGCGCAACAAAGAAAGGGAGGATGCATTGGATTGTATCTACAAAATTGCTACACACAGGCCAAAGGAGGAGTGGAGACTCTTGCCGGGCTACGCTAGCTCATGCACCAGTAATTCAGATGAAGAGGACGAGCGATGGCGAAACAGGGTGAACGGGGTAACCACGTTACACTGTAATATGATGACAAAATCCTTGTATTGCATTAAAGCTCAGAACCGTGAGCTACCGAGGTTTGATGGGCTGATAGTAGTGGATGAATTCCTGGTTAAATTCGAGAGCGTGGTACCAGAGTACCAATGGTTTGATGCACTAAAATGGACATTGCGCGCGACACCAGTGCGATGGTGGGATACCATGAAGGAACCTTCGAAGATTGGCGAAGCTGCAGGCGCATGATGTAGATAAGATTTGGGAAGCCACAGATACAAATAATAGAGAAATATGATGGATGAGATGATCCGTGCATGCACCTGACCAAATGGACCAAAGCTTATGGTGCAGAGCCTAAACCAGAATGGGTGCACTTATTTTATCATACCCTGGATGTCATTCCAAGGAACTGGTATATGGAAAAAAAGCTCCAACATGGCACTGACAAGTGGGATATCCTATGTGAAGGGTTTCTATCGACATTTCTCTTTGAAGACCAATGGATGGATATCGTGGATGATGCATTACAGCTAGTGAAGACCGTCATATTCAAAACAACACCAAAACCAGAAGAAGTCGTGCCGTCAGACTGGTCGTGACAGTTGAGCCAAGCCTTAGCATGTTACAATGTACAAGTAGAAGATGATGAGGATGACCCGTGTAACATCAATATACCAGAATCTGAAGGGAGTCAGGAGGTGCACGGCCCCGAGATAGAAGATCCAAACATCACAACGCCATTGAAAACAAAGCAAGTGAATATCGGAACAGAGGAAGAGTCGAAGTATGCTATGCTTGGGGACTACTGGGATGATGCCACGGTGGAAAAGGTCATCGAGCTACTCCGAGAATACCGAGATTTATTCCCTACAAAAATTACGGAGCTGAAAGGGATTCTAGGAGACCTAGGAATGATGAAGATAACTTTGAAGCCAGATGCGAAGCCAGTGAAGTAGCGACCCTACCGATTGAATCCAAAATACAAAGCAAATGGGACCGTTGAGGCATTCAACAAAATTTTGGAGACCGCATTGACTAAGGTTTGTAATGCATGACGAAATGACTAGGACTTGTGCATCCCTGCTATGCTATGGGCATACTGAACTATGTGCAAGAAGCTGACAAGCCAGACACCGTTTCACTTAGTCTATGGCAAGGAGGCTATTATGCCTATGGAATATATTGTGCCTAGTCTGCGGATCATGGCAATCACAGGTATGGAAGACCGCAGGGCATTGGAAGAGAGGCTCACACAGCTAGAAGAATTGGAGGAGGAATGGTTTCTGGCTAGATTCCATCAGTAGGTATAGAAACAGCATGAGAAAGCGTGGCACGATCGCCATATCAAGGTGCGCACCTTCAAGGAGAATGATCTAGTATTGCTTTATGACAGTAAGTTCAAAAAATTCCCAGGTAAACTCTACATGCACTGGTTGGGACCCTATGTCGTCAAAGAAGTTACCGATGGGGGCACAGTTCAGCTGGCTAAACTCAATGGAGACCCCTTCCCAGGAAGAGTGAATGGCAGTCACCTAAAGCTCTACACGGGCGGGCCGACCACCTGACTAGCCATAAAGAAGATAGTCTCACTGCTCCAACCAGTTGAAAGAGAGTGTGGGATGATAAAGCAGCCTAGGGGATAGATGCGCGAGTACCACAGTGCACGTACATTTGAGAAAACACAAGGGTTGCGGTTGCATGAGAAGGATCACGTAGATGCACCGATAAAAGGAATGATGACTATTGATATCACTATTCATGACAAGATGTCTGCATTATGGCAAAAGGGAGCAGGCAGTGAGCAATTAAGAGAAACAGTACGAGCCAGATATGGAATGAGCTGCCATAAATTTTACATGAGAAATTTACACGAGCTGGAACAGGTGGTAATCAGTGCATTTGAAATTCGCATGGCTTATAAATCACCGAGGGGAATCCATTGGGTGGCCTACACTTCGGAAACACATATGGAGCTGTTCATTATCTCTACACAAGGCATGTGCCCGAAGGTAGTGATCTGGCCAATGGAAAAGCAAGACTCTTTAAGGAGTATGGTGTTGACAGCTGCGGGCACCCCGCAAGTTGCAGCATCACCAGTAGGGGATGTATCATAAAAGAGGGAACGCGGAGTAGAATTGGTTCGGATGCCATCGCCTTGCCTAGGGGCAGGCCAGCGCACTACAACAGAACAATGAAAGGATGGACAGATGGTGACCATGGGTAGATATGCAGTTAATAAGTCGTCTCTGATGTCCCTCAAAGATTGGGATCTTGTGGACAGTAGCCAAGGTCTTGCAAAATTTCAACACAAGCTGCAGCAGACGGTGCGAAGAGAAGATACAAAGGTCGAAAGTGGCTACGGTGGTACCAGGCAGTCCCGTATGCGGCTCCCCTGCTCGTGCTAACATCCTATGAGGTGGTGTTCTATGTTAACCGAGAAGAGTAGAATGAGCATCATCGGTTGCGAGACATGGTAGAAACACTGAAGTAGGAGCCAGACAAAGCGTTGCAAGAGATAATGAAGGAGCAGTAGGATGACGAGCATCACTCAAAGGGAGGTGAACTGCAAAGCCAAGGCAGAGCATCTAGCCACACCGGCGAGTGACTCGAGACAAGTCATGATGATTATGTTGGGGGACTGTTGGGTAGTGGAGGTCCTGCATAACAATTTTGGGGCAGAAAGCCCAAAAAGTAGGATTAAATTATTGTAAAAACTTTGAAGTATGCGGAGCACGAAATATAAAAGGTCGAGTCAAAGGGTTGTTCACCTAAGAAATAATGTAAAGTAATAGGAAGTAAGTTGGTCCGCGGACCATAGGAAGGTATAAATAGAGTGCGGCTCTATGAGGGAAAGGCAGTTCTTTTTGGGGATATGATTCGGATCTAAATTGTAATGGGTTGCTAGGAAGAATAGTCTGAAAGTGTCTGTAAGTTTGAGTCGAGGGGTTGGATAGGGGATAGAGTCTTTGCAACTGTGTACGTAGAGGCCTGGAAGAGTCTGCAGTTGTGGGCGTGGGCCCCTGCAGCTGAGTGCGCAGGGTAGATCTGGATGTATTGATGAGAACTAATAATAAAGATAAGTTTCTTCTGTAATCTTGTGTTTTCGCACATCTGATTTTATGATATATCTATATATACATATATATATATATATATATATATATATATATATATATATATATATATATATATATATATATATATATATATATATATATATATAGATATATGCGAATCTGGGTTCATTTTAAGTGCATGAATGGTTAAACCTATTAAATGTTTGCTTAAAGACCCTGCTAAGAAAATCTAATACACTCCATTAATTATATTAGATCAGTAATCAGTACAGTAAGAGAAAGTGGAAGTTACTCTAGGTCCGGATCTGCATGACTGCAGAGTAGCACGAAGCAGTAGAAGGGTGTGCAAGTCCCCTAAACCACATCTTGACAGCCCAAGGGTGCAGAAACCTGGTTCCAGCACCCTCCCCTACTACCTCGGGTGAGACCTCAGTCTGCGCTCCGCAGGCTATTGGCGCAAGGGCCGGTAGCTGTGAGATTTGTTTGGCTAAGTAATTCTTCCAAACCTGGGTTAGGCCCATATAAGCCAAAAAAAGGTTTCTAGATGAATCGGATAAGAAGCAGGAGTTAGGCAGGTTATACAGTGACATCCAGAGTGCCATACATCTTGAAAAGAACTCTGCATTTCATTCCAAGACTAAACATATATAGCTCAAGTACCATTTCATACGGTTAGTGTTGGAAGATGGATAGTTGAAGTTGGAAAAGATACCCACTAGCCAGGATCCTGTAGATATGTTGACAAAAGTTGTAACCAGGGAGAAACTAAGATTTTTCTCAGTTTCAATTGGTTCAAGTATGATGATAAAGATGAGAAACAACCAGGTCCAAAGTGGAGTCTTTGTCCAAAAAATGAAGTAGCGATGGAGTTTCTGTAATCATTCTCCAAGTGGGAGATTGTTGGGTGTGGAGCTTGATTATCTTCTTTATTTAGAGGTATCGCCGCATTGGACCCCATTTTCTAATGTGGAGGCATTGCTGCCAAGGGGTCTATTATAGACATTTTTGTGCCTTACAGCTCTAAGCATGAATGTCCATAATCCAAGGGATCCAAAGTCCCTAAAAGTGTTGTTCCTACCCCTAGAGGAACAAGGTCAACCAATGACATCTTCTCCCAGAAGTTCTCCACCAAAAACTACTCAGAACTAGTCAAATCAGGATCAATTCAGATGCTCCACTAGCTGCCTGCGTTGCAAAGCACCCAAATACACTGGCTAGGTGCATTGCAACGCACTTGAATGCACTACCCAGGTGCGCTGAGCGGGAAATGACAAGTGGCAGAGTCATTCAACAAGGTGGAGAGACAATGGAAGCTTCCAGAATCTTCTCCAATGACACTTGCCTCACTGAATTCGACCAGTGATGAGTAAGAGGCTCTCAGTCTCCAAGTGGAAGCAAGAACTGACAGAGAGAAGCCACAAGTCAAAACATAAGCTGACTCATCCTCTTTGCTTACATCTATATATGGATCCCTCATCCCAGAGATCCAGAGGCTGGAATTTTGTACTTTGCAGAGAATTGCTGTTGGTTTGAGATTGAGATTAGTGCATTGGGTGATTTATGCTTTGTTGGAGGTGAGGAAGGGATTCCTTTGCTGGGAGGTAGATGCTGGATCGGGACTCACTTGGTTGTATCTCCTCCTGGATCTTCTTATTGCATTAATAAAACTATTTGAGTTTCTTCTACATGCTTGTGTATCAGTGATGTTTTGTTATATTTGCATGTTTAGCTTAATCTGATCCTAAGCTTTTTATGAATGTAAATCTATATCTTCGTGTAGTTTCTCTCTTCTATGATCTTGCACGAACTTGGTGAAGCTGGGCCGGTGAGGGAGCAGGTAGCTGGAAGCCAACAAAGAGGAGAGCGATTGGATCAACAAACTAGTGCAAGACACAGGTTAGTTTATCCTTCCTCTTCGTTTACATTTCATAAAGAAGAATACACAAGTAGTTTTTCCTTGTTTGTTACTAAGGCACTATCACACCTTAGAGTGGGATAGGGGCGTTCTGAATAGATACTTTTCCCAACAACAATATGGCGACTCTGCTGGGGATCGTGTCTAGTTAGTTTGTTTGTGTTTCTCTTGTTGTTTGCTTCATAAACACAGAAGTAGCAATCGAACTGCATTTTCCATTATCAAATGCAAAGTAGCTGCTACTTCAATCCTCCCATTGGATTTGTTTATGATTTGAACAGCTGATCCACAAATGCTCTAATTGCCCTTTGTGATAGCTCTTAGTCCTCCTTTAAATCATCCCTCTAATTGTACCTTACTGATAGCTTTTACTCGGCCAAAATCCATAGATTAAACTGCAAACCGTGACCCAGAACCCGGATAGAAGTCTCGTTTCTGCCCCAGCGCAGGCTCTATGAAGAGGTTCTGCATTTCAACGCAGGTCCCGAGAGGGATACCTGCGCTGCAATTCAGTTTCTCTGTGCAACAGGTGCGCTGATCAACCCTTGCCCTGTGCAGCTGAGGTTCTTTGCTTCATTTTGTTCAGTTTGATCTCTGATTTTTGCAGCCTGTTATCAGTGTGTGTACCTATCTGAAAACCCCTTTTCTTTGCCTTAATTCCGCCTCCTTTGTACAAAAAGACTGTAGGTGTTCTTTGTGTATTTGTTACATCATTTACAGTTTTCCATTGAAAAGTAAAATAGTCATACTGTCGTCCTTAGATTTAGATCTGTCGTAAGTGTCGATTTTGATCTTAGGAGAAAGTTTCTTTGCTGTTGACATTTGATTATACTTTTTACTTTTGCTTCGGTTTGAATTTGTCTCTTTCTAGTGTCGAAACGAGTGTTTACTTCAAAATCATAAAGTGTCGTAATCTTCTCTACCTTTTTGATTTCGAAAAAGAAGCTTGTTTGTGTTTTTCACTTGAAAGAAAATTCAAATTTTTACATCAACTTTCTTTTTAGGCATCAATATTAAGAAAGTGAAAACAAATACATGCATTTGTGCATTTGCATATTGATAGTTTGTATGGTTTGATTTAGGAAAAAGTGCATTTACAGTGTGCTCTTTGCTCTTTGAGAAAATATTGTGTCTTTCTTTTCCCCTTGTAGCTAGGATTTTCATTGTTGAAAAGAGATAAATGCTTGCTTATCATCTTTAGATTGCATTTAGGAATTACATCTACATCTCATGGTGATCCAAAAAGGAAAACTTCTAAGAAATATCAACTTAAAATAAATTGAATGAATCTAACAACGCTTTGGAACTTAACGCACAACATAGAGGTCTAGGCTAGAGACGTGTTCCGGCGTCGTAAAACCTGGTAACTGTTGTCCTCACTGATGGTTGGGTGATTCCTCCACTGTGAGACGATAAGTGCCAGTACGGATTGTGCTCCCACGTACTGTCAAGTATATATTGGGAGACCCCTATAGGCTTAAAACCTTTTATCCATAGGAAGCTGTGTCGGCCGCCCTACTGATCGCAATGCACCGAACACAGCATTCGGGAAGATTGACTGTCGTACTGTAAAATGTATTCTGCAGTTTTGTGATTGGTTTGGCACACCCTCTACCTAGATCTACAGAGCAGTCCCTTTCGTTCCTTTTCAGACTCCTTAACAGAAAAGGTCCATCTGAGCACTTGTCACTTCAGGCTCATTAAAAATCGAAGGAGACTAGAGTCATCTTTTGTTTTTTCTCGACTCTTTAAAATTGAAAAAACAAGTTGTGTCCAAGCGTCGTAAAATTTATTTTAAACGGAATATTCATACCCTTTTCCTACGTTGATCTTAGGTTGAGAAAATGGAGTCTACCAACCAAGGAATTCCCCTTGGTGGAAATCCTAGTCCCTTCTCCTCTTGGGGAGATGTTGGTGCACCTCATATGGCCACATTGTCGCTTCCAGGACTGACAATTGGCTTGCCAGTCTGGCTCTTCTCAACCAATGTCGTTCAGAACACCGCTATTCCTGAACAATCGAATCAGCAGTTAGACCAGTCCAGAGTTACCCACCAACCTTCTACTTCTTCTAATTCTTCCTCTCCTCCTTCCTCTTCGCTTGATGGGGCTGGCAAAGCCAAAAGTCAAGTTCCTAAGGAGAAGAACGAAAAGAAGAAGAAAGAGAAGAAGAAGAAGGAGCCAAAAGCGACTGGGGGAAAACGAGTGTCGTCTAACGAAAATCCACACACTGCACTGACCAGGCCTAAATCGCCATGTGTCATTTGCAAGGGAGACCACTTTCACTGAGATTGTCCTTGCATCCCTCGGATACTAAGGGACTGGTCTCCCCGTTTTCACAATCCGGTGGCGTCAACCTCTGATTGCCATGTTGAAAGCACACCATCAACTAGCGAAAGTGAAGTCCCAGGACAAAAAGGGAGAACTAGATCTCCCTGTAAACTGTGCGAAGGCAATCACGCCATCCACCGTTGTCCCTTCTTAGACGAAGCTAAAAGAGTTTTGGATGATCGTCCGGTTTCACCGTTACGACTTCCTCCTGGATATAAAAAACTCTTGCCAAGTCCTTCGTTAGTTGAGAATCCAGCTGGCCTGCTCAAGTGGTCAGTTGAAGTGCCTGTCATTGAAGATGAACCGGCTGAATCCATACCCGACGAAAGTCAAAAGGTCGAGGCGGCAGTTGACCCGGTCTTGCCTTCAGAGGATTTATCTTCAAATGACACAATCACTGAAGAGAACAAGGATGACACCGTCCAAATTCTCTTCATCAACACAGACTCTGACGAACACGGGGGCAACCTACCCATTCCTTTATCGCAGGAAAGAAGTTCGTCAGAGCCGTACCCGGCCGTCTACTCGGTCCCACCTCCAAGCAACCTAGTTGTCTCCTTCGACTGGAATCAACTAGGTAGACCACGTTTACCAGCAAGCATACCATTCAGAATTATCGTCCAAATATATAGAATGGTCATGGCTGGTACCATTATAGATGAGGGGGCTTCTGTGAGTATCCTTTCCTCTATTGCTTGGAAAGCGCTTGGTTCGCCACCGCTTTCGTCTGAGATGAGAAATATGACAGGCTTTGATAAAGGAACTAGTCGACCTTTAGGGATCCTCCCCAATGTGCCCATAACATTGAAAGGGAAGACCGTTCAAATGAACTTAATGGTCGTTCAAGGACCCTTGGATTATAACCTACTCCTTGGACAAGACTATATTTATTGCATGGGAGCCATCGTCTCCTCACTCTTTAGAGTAATGTGTTTTCCGCACGAAGGAAGAGTGGTCAAGCTCGTGGACCAGCTTTCATTTCCTGGATCACGCATCGCAAATAGTCATATACCTTCCCTAAATGGTCTCTTCGCACAAGAAATGTCTCAACCCACGGTCCGTCCTCCCGATGAGCGCGAGTGATTCGGAGGGATATGACTGGAACCCAGGGGGCATGCGTCCTGGTCTGCTTCGGCAGGAAAACTTTGGGTATAGGGTAGGTTTCCGCGGGAGAATATGACTAGTCTGTACCCCGTCCGTGATTGGAAGAGGGGTTATTCTAGAATAAGATTCTCTTGTCAAAGTTATGTGTGTGGCGCTCGTTGTCACTCACCTTTGTTTATCTCAGTAGACATCGTCGAAGAAGTGTTTTGTTTGCGCCGTGAATAAGAAAATCTTTGGGTAACCTGTAAGAGGTAGTACCCTTCCTGATAAAATGAATGTTTTGTCAGCTCGAATAAAGGGTGACCCTTCCTGATGAAACAAATGTTTTGTCAGCTTGAATAGAGGGAGACCTCGAAACTCTGTTTTATACCTGGGGGCATGCAAACCTTTTGGAGTGCAAGCAAGGGGCAGCTATTTATTTTTTAAAATTTTTAGGTCCTCCCTTTAAACCTGTAGGCTAACCCTTTAAACTCATAGGATTAGTCGTTTCCTAACTTGCATAAAGAAAGGATGTGGGGCAAAAATCTAAAAGTTGTCGTTTTATATGAGACACTCTTATCATATGACTGGATTAATCGAGCAGTTTTAGCACATAGTTCATGCTCGTTAAAAAATAAACATAAGACCGAGCAAGTGTTTCAACCCGCGTTTAAGCTCGTTAAAAAATGAACTATCCTCCGGTAAATAACCACCGTGAATGAAGATTTCAGCCATTAAAGCCTTGGTCGTGTTTGCACCATCACCTCCACTTTTCCATTGGCCGATCATTCACCTCCATTTGATTGTTTACCCATTTTGAGGAACAGCTGCGAAGAGTGATTTCACTAGCCATCCTTGTGACACTGCCGTGCTTGGAAAATTCCAACCCTTACCTGGAATCAGCTGCTACCCATTTTATCACTCGTTCCTCAAAAGATGAGTCTTCTTTAAGCTCTTTTCAATTGACTCATAAAATATGAAAATATTGCCGAGTTTTGGCCTTCCAGCTCGTTAAAGCGACCGGAAGCACTATCCCTCCTCTAGATTTTAATCTTTTTGGACCTGAGGGATTATTGCACAAAAAGATCGAGCGCTTGTTTTGTTCGGCTCGTTAAAACTATCGAAAATTCATCCCTTCTGTATTGTTTTATACTTTTTCGGACTTAGGGGATTAGATGACAAAAAAGGAATTCCGGAGTTAACTTTACGTACCTTTTCAGACTCTCTAAAAATGAAAAGGACCGAGTTATCCTTGTCGTTAAACTCGTTAAAAACATTAATAGCGACAAACTTGTCTTTAGACGAGAACGAGTTTCACTATCGCTAGGCTCGTTAAAAC
This sequence comes from Pinus tabuliformis, assembly GCA_031772625.1. NCBI lineage: Eukaryota > Viridiplantae > Streptophyta > Pinopsida > Pinales > Pinaceae > Pinus > Pinus tabuliformis. The sequence continues at coordinate 754,835,598 of CM062804.1, forward strand.
ATAGCGATGGGTTTGCCCGAAGGGCAAATTATAGAACAAGCATATGTTATCCTCCTCAAGCTTGACAAAAATAAAGAGGTACTGGTCAACAATGACTGGGGAAAAATTGGTAAGAAACTCAAAGAATCTTTATTGGTAGCAAGTCGCTCTTGAACATGACACCTCCACTCCGTGCCTGAGTCGGGTTGGGTTGTTTCATTCACCAGTCACATCACCATGGTCTCGCCATACCATCCACATTTGGGGTAAATGCTACCGATCCATCACATAAGTGTCGCCGACATGTTCAAGAGAAGTCATCCAGAGAAGTCACCCATGTCCCATCCACTACCATACATTATACTTCATTCTTCCATGACCGCCACCCTGAACCATATATCATCAGATTGTTTTCACCTCCATCAAAATCATTTGCTCCGTTCCGTGTCATTGATGTGGGATTCATCAAGGCCCTCCTTTGACGGATCACTTCTTGTCGACATCAGCTCATTATCCAAGAAGTTGATCTAGGAACACCCCATTCAGTACTTTGAAGCTTGCATGCCTCAATGGCAAGTTTCTCACTTCCGGCGACAGGTATACATCAATGACCTTCGACCGAAAGATTTTGCGTGGTGTTCGACGCCAATTCCTTTATTCACGCCACGTGAATTGTACTGCAGTACCTTGAGGGTCATCATCCTTATCGGTGATTCCTCTCGCGCTTGTTAACACTTTACATCATTGACTGGTAATCAAGCGATGTCTTTCCATGTTAGACTTCAAAACATTTTTCACATGGATCGACTTGTACTTCGAGTGAAGATCGGACGAGATTGAAGACCCCGGATCTAGTTTCATCCATCCGAGCTGCGATATATATTCAGGAAAAATAAAGACATTGACATGTACAACATTGCAGCACAGATAATCATCCTACCAAAAGGATGATGACTTCATCAAAATCATTAGTCTACCATCAGACGATTGTCTGTCCTGTGTACATAAAAATGAATTTATAAAGCTGAGCATGGGAATGCTCGCCTCAGCTAGATCATGAAAAAAATATGAAAAATAATGTATTGTATTGTATCTTATTACAGGTCTCCTCCCAGCATTGAATGAACTTCGGATCCTCCTAATAAAGCATTTCACCCGATAAACGACCTCATACTTTAGGGGGCAACTATTATAGACATTTTTGTGCCTTACAGCTCTAAGCATGAAATGTCCATAATCCAAGGGATCCAAAGTCCCTAAAAGTGTTGTTCCTACCCCTAGAGGAACAAGGTCAACCAATGACAGCTTCTCCCAGAAGTTCTCCACCAAAAACTACTCAGAACTAGTCAAATCAGGATCAATTCAGATGCTCCACTAGTTGCCTGCGTTGCAAAGCACCCAAATACACTGGCTAGGTGCGTTGCAACACACTTGAATGCACTACCCAGGTGCGCTGAGCAGGAAATGACAAGTGGCAGAGTCATTCAACGAGGTGGAGAGACAATGGAAGCTTCCAGAATCTTCTCCAATGACACTTGCTTCACTGAATTCGACCAGTGATGAGTAAGGGGCTCTCAGTCTCCAAGTGGAAGCAAGAACTGACAGAGAGAAGCCACAAGTCAAAACATAAGCTGACTCATCCTCTTTGCTTACATCTATATATGGATCCCTCATCCCAGAGATCCAGAGGCTGGAATTTTGTACTTTGCAGAGAATTGCTGTTGGTTTGAGATTGAGATTAGTGCATTGGGTGATTTATGCTTTGTTGGAGGTGAGGAAGGGATTCCTTTGCTGGGAGGTAGATGCTGGATCGGGACTCACTTGGTTGTATCTCCTCCTGGATCTTCTTATTGCATTAATAAAACTATTTGAGTTTCTTCTACATGCTTGTGTATCAGTGATGTTTTGTTATATTTGCATGTTTAGCTTAATCTGATCCTAAGCTTTTTATGAATGTAAATCTATATCTTCGTGTAGTTTCTCTCTTCTGTGATCTTGCAGGAACTTGGTGAAGCTGGGCCGGTAAGGGAGCAGGTAGCTGGAAGCCAACAAAGAGGAGAGCGATTGGATCAACAAACTAGCGCAAGACACAGGTTAGTTTATCCTTCCTCTTCGTTTACATTTCATAAAGAAGAATACACAAGTAGTTTTTCCTTGTTTGTTGCTAAGGCACTGTCACACCTTAGAGTGGGATAGGGGCGTTCTGAATAGATACTTTTCCCAACAACAGGGTCTAGTGGGGAGCAACAACAAAAGTTATGTTATGAAAGAAGCTCACAAAAAGATAGAAAAGATAGATGAATGCCTTAGAAATCAGCCTCTTCGAGGGGGAAACCTCCTTTACATTACACAAATGAACAATTCTTGGATGATACAAATGACAAGACCTCCTTTCTATATATAGGAGTCTAAGGGGTCATGATATAATCAGAGCCGAAATAATGATAATAATGTAAGGGCATAGCAATAACAATAGTGGGATTCTATGGGGCACAATAATAACAATATGGGTACTACATGGGCACAACAATGTAATAAGGGGGTTTCACTAATAATAATAAGGGGTTACACTAGTAGTATAGGGACCTAACATGCCCCTCTCGTTCAAAAGGTGTTGTCCTCAATGCTTGAGTAGTTATGGATGCTTCTGTATAAAATTATCATCCTTCCATGTGGAATCTTCAGTGGGTAAGTTCTTCCACTTGATGAGATACTCTGAAATTGATCTATTTCGTAGTTGTCGGCTTCTCGATTCTGTGAATGCTTCAGGTTCCAATATGATTTTTCCTTCCTTGTCAAGTTCTGGCAATATTGTTGGAACTAGGATCGTCAGAAACTTTTGAATGAGTTCCCACCTTGCTTCACCATGACCCAACATCTTCCATTCATCCCTTTCTTTGTTTATCAAATTTATTTGGATAATAGAAATGGCACAAAACTTTGCTTCTACATCCTCATCCTTTCTTGAGAGTGCATCTGTAACAACATTTTTCTCCCCTTTTTTGTAGATGGTTTCAAAGTCATAACCCAACATCTTTGTGACCCATTTTTGCTATTCTTCTGAAGATAATCTTTGTTCTAAAAAGTATTTAAGACTTTCATGATCTGTTTTAACCTTTAAGTGTCTTCTCATTAGGTAAGGTCTGATGTTTGGAGGTGTTACACAGTAATTTGTCACTGCCTTCACCCCAGTCCTTCTACTATGTCATGTGTCCAGTAAGACATGCTCATATTGAACAAGTGCTCTCTTATGTTTCCAATTGACCCACTTTTCCTAAGTTTTCTACCTCGTCACAATAATTAGTTAAATATACGTGATGGACAGTGGTCATAAATAGTCCAGTCGTGCTTCCATCGCGGGAGTACATTTGATTCCTGCGACAGTCGGATTTCATGCTCTGGTGCGAGGATATTTTCTATCTTTAGTGACGTCTTGACTGATTACATTGCCTACTAGTGATGTTAGCACTAAAGCTTAGTTATAAACTAGCGACAATCCAAATTGGGCGAATTCGTTCCAACAGTTGGCTTTCTGGATGTCTCTGGACCTAGTTGTTGGGTCAATTTGGGTCACCCTCCTCCATCTGGCATGGTAGTTCAGTCTTTTGTGCTACCTTCCTTGAGGATATGCTCCCTCTCCCTAGTTTCATGGAGACTCCTTCTCCTATAAAATCACTCACCATTGCTATCATCTGCTAGTTCCTTAGTTGCTAGTTCTTTTGGTTGTATAGTGCTGCTGCTGCTTTTGAGTTTGATAGATAGTTGGTGTGAGTGTGACAAGTGTGGGATTGTTTTATAGTTTGCAAGAAGGTGTGGAGTGCCCCTAATCTTGTATAAAGCTTGTGAATGAGAGAGAGAGATATATGGCTATTTGGGAGACCCATCTTTGAGAGTGAATGCTTGAAGAAACATACTGGTTGGATCCTCTAAGAAGGCTTGCAACGTCAAGACTTGGTTGTAAGATTGCTCTTGTTTCATTATTAATACAATCAATGATGATTTCCTATGTCTTGTATGTAATTTACTTGATGGCTCATGACTTCTTGACGTTATGAGTAAATAGATCATTATTGTTTCTCATTTATGTTCTCTATTGTTTCTTTGTGGTGTTTCAGGTTGATTGCTCATTAAGGAGAAGGAAACGAAAGATGGAGCAGTGCAACGGAACTTCATCAACCACCTATTTGAGGTAGGCCTCCAATGATGAATATTTAAGGGAATCAATTGTTGTTTTGTCCTTACTGTGACTAGACCCACTCTAGGGCTAGAGGGGTTGCCTTTGTCCGCAGAGGGAACACTTTCCTGCATCAAAAGTTGGTGACTCCACTCGGGAGTCCTTTGTATGTCGCTTCTCTTGTTTGGTCTTATTTTGGTTTTGATTTGGTGTCTTTTAGATTTTGGGGATTAACTATTAGTCTTTTGGGTTACCTGGGTTGATCTGGGAAATCCCTCCATTGATTGAAGGATTGACTAGTTTTTGTTTGGGAGTTTTTGTTCGTTTGTCATTGCTTTTTAATATCATCGCGAGAAATATCTTAACAGTCACGCCGACGTCGCTTTTGCTCTTTTGTAAAGTCCTATGCGTCACTGAATCCCGTCGCACAGTCACAACGACTTTGAAATCGGTTCGTCGTGGAAGAGACATGTACTCTCGTGACGATTTCACTCTGTTGCTACAGACATTGGCTTATCGCCGCTAGTTGCTCGTGTAGTACCCGTGACGATTCCTATAGAATTGTTTTTTTCAATTCTACCTCCTCAATTTACCAGTCCTGTTGATCCCTTGCCTTCTTTCTCTTTCTCAGTAGCTTGTTTTCAACTGTTTATGGTTAAGGCACTCTTTCTTTGGCTTTATTGAATGAATCTTGCATTTTTTGCCCATGTGACCTAGTTCATTTTTCAAGTTCTTGAAATCAATTGGCTTGGTTGCTGGTTTGCCCAAGGTTCGTTTGCAACTTTCTTGTTGGTTTGTTTGAGCCTTCTCCATTGCTTGTTTCTGGTTGATTTTTTTAGTGACAATTATTGAACCAATCTTTAGCATTGATTCAATTTCTTTTTCACTATCGAACATAGATCACAACTGTTTGGATCAACCAATTTTTTCAGACTTGCTTGTTTTCTTGTTTGTTTCTCTTAAAATTAAAAGCAATCAAAATCAAAAGACCACATTCATTTAGTATACGAAAGTGAAAGTAAATTTTCATTTCAAATTTGCATATTGGAAAGCAAATGATAAAATCTATCATCAGTAGTATTTTTTCACTGTAGGTTTGATGTGTTTTTGCATTGTGTCTCTTGGTTTATCTTGGTTTTCTTGGTTTGGGAACGATCTCTCTACCCTCCTGTAAGCAGGTGCTCATTGAAGAAAAAGGATATTTCACTCATTCTAGCTGCATCCTAGGTTTTTCTTGTATACATACGGTAAGGCCTGAAAACCGAAACATAATTCAAGGTCAACTCTAAAATGAACTGAATGAACTTAACAACGCATTGGAACATAACACACACTATTTAGAGGTCTAGGCTAGAGACGTGCTTCGGCATCATTAAACCTAGTCACTATTGCTTTCACTCAAGGTTTACGTGATTCCTCCTTCTGTGACTCAGTAGTGGTCTAGCACGGAATTGTGCTCCTAGTACCGTCAAGTATATGTTGGGAGACCCCACTAGGTTATCATCCTATATCCCTAGGAAGCCGTGTTTTCTGCCTTGCAAACCATAACGCACCAAACACAACATTCGAGAAGATTGATTGTCGTATGGAAAGTCCTTAGTTTTCATATGATCACCAAGGTGTATATGCAGTTTTACAGGATGTTTGGTAAACCTTTTTCCTAGTTTCTCTAGAGCAATCACTTTCATTCCTTTTCGGACTCCTTAAAAGAAAAGGTCCATTTGAGCACTTGTCACTTCAAGCTCATTAAATACTCGAAGGTGACTAGAGTCATCTTTTCATCCTATTCTCGACTCTTTAAAGATGAAAAAGTCAGGTTCTATTCCTGTGTCTTAAAATTTATTCAGCCACATTCACACTTACCCTGTTAGATCTTGTTGCATTTTAGTTTGCGTAGGGTTATTTTCTCCTTACTTGATTAGTTCTCCCTAGGAATTTTGTGATGAGTCATCCTGCCAGAATCACCGATCCTGTCTCCCATTCAAAGAAACCAAGGATCCACATCTTCTGTCACTCCTAAGGTACTAGTTGTTAGTGATACTCTTCCTGTTTTTCCGAGTATCCAACCTCTTAACTCTCGCGCTCTAGAAGACGAGTCTTAGGATACTCGTTGGAACCCCATTTGGGAGCCTTCTAAATAAGATTTTCCCCTTACTCCTCCTGGTGGTTTGGTCCCAATGTCTTCTTCTGACATGGATGACACATCCCCCGTCACGAGTGAAGAGTCCTTGATGACAAGGAGTGAAATTCCTACCCTGACAGAAACTTCACCCTTACATGTCACCTCCCGTGATATCATGTTGTCGTTACGTTATAATGCTCTAGTTGATATCATGGGTTCTAGGTCTCCCCTTACAAGTTCCATGTGGTCTCGTACTGTCACTCCGACTTCAAGATCTTTTACTCCCCAGATTCACAATGTGACGTCTGTCCTGAGTATGCCAACCGTTTGTGTGGCTTCCACAGTCCCCGCTGTTAGTGCTGCCACTGCATCTTCAGTGGTGACCACTGTTGCTAGGCCTTTGGTAGGTCCTTCACACAGTGGCCCTGCGACACCCATATCTGGGGTTGTTGACCCTAGCCTAAGTGCCCCACCTTCTTCTGGTCCCATTCCAGCAGGGGGGCATATGATCAATATCCTCAAATTCCTCAGAATCTGGATCCTCAAAATCCATTTAATTATTATGATTCTCGAGGAGCCCATATTTATCATCCTAGACCCATAGCATCTCAACCTTTTGTTGAGGTCTCGATTCCAGTGTCTGTTGCTTGGGGTACCACAACTTACCATGGTGGCCAAGCTCAATTTTCAAATGTTCAAGGACCACCCTATCAAGGCCAACCATCTTATGGACAATATTCTTACAGACAACCGTACTATGGGCAACCTTATTCAGGGCAAACTATCGGCCCACAAGGACAACCCATTCCAGGACAACCTTCAGCCTTCAGTGGGTCTTCTTTCACGTACTTCAGACAACCTTCTGGTAACCTAGGACAACCTTACATTCAACAAGGCCAACCTGGTACCCAGCAAGGCTACCCTTCTGGACAAGTTGGTCAGTCTCAAATTCAACAAGGCCAGCCAATTGTCCAGCCTACTCAACCATCTGGTTAGTCTAGATAGCCTTCGGTTCCACCAGGTCAACCCAACTCCCAGCAAGTTCAAACTTCTAGGAAAATGGGCCAAACTTTTGGCCAAATGGCTCAACCTATATGATCCCAATGACATTCGTCTGGGCCTGCTCAACCGGGCACTCAAATGATTGTGGCTTCTCAAGCTCCACCCAGTTTTCAGCCCCAGTCTGGGCTCCAGACCCAATCCGATCTTCAACTTCAGGTTGGATCCCAATCCCAACCTGCTTCTTAAATGCATCCTAGCTCCCAGGCTCAGTTTGGAGCCCAACCGCCTTATGTTTTTCAGTAATCCCAAGGGCAAACTCAATTTGACCCATACAAAAATTATCAACAACTGCAAGTGAATCCATACCAGAATTTCCAGCAACCATATGTTGATCTTGCAGACCAAGTTGGTAATCACTGGAGTATTGGGGGGTAGATCCAGGTGTTATCGAGAAATCTAGTGTCTATTCAGCGCTGCTAGTCCCACAAAGACGGGTAGCTATCTTAGAAATAAATAGATTAAAGTCACTTGTTTTTCATTTATGAGAGAGAGATGAGAAAGAAGCAGAGAGTACCAACCTCAGTCTTCCGCTTGGCTCCTTGCTTGTTTCCTTTCCCCTTTGACAGAATCTCGCCACTGCTTCCTTACTTGTCCCACTTCAAAGAGCACCTGTAGATTCATAGCAGCATAATACCATCAAAGCATAGAGATCTTTCACTGTAAACAATATAGGATCAGATATATATTGACCATACAAATGCATATATCAACACAATATTCAGAGATACACAAGAATATGGAGGAAAACTCAAATAGCTTTATTAGTAAAAGTTGTAGAAGAGAGGATTACAACTACTTGGTCTGACCCAGTGCCATCCTCCCAGCTTGAAAGCCCTCTTCACCTCATACAAAGCAAGATCACCCAACAATGTCTTCAAAGAGAAACTAGCAGCACCTCTTTGCAAATTACCCAATTCCCACCTTTGGATCTCTTGGATGAGGGATCCATTTATAGATATTTGCAGGGGGGTGAGTCAGCTTCTAGGATTTTGATTAGTGTCATTTCTCTGATAGTTCTTAGTTCCACATGGAGATTTTAGATCTATTACTCATCCTTGGGTGAACTCAGAGAGGCAAGTGTCGAATGAGCAGTTTCTAGAAGATTCTCTGGGTTTCCACCTAGCAAACTACTTGTGCCATTTGTTTGCTGTCGCTCATAAAACCCTACAGAAGGGCTTTTCAGTATGCATCACACTTTTTGAATGTGGCAGGTGAGATGCATCACACCCTTTCCACTGGGCAGTCTATATGGTCCTGCTTTGACTAGTTCTGAGTGGTTTTTCATGGAAAACTTCTGGGAGATGATGTAATCCGCTGACCTTGCTCCTTTAGGGTATGAAACAACACTTTTAGGGACTTAGAATCCCTTGGTTTATAGACATATGTGATTGGGGTTGCAATGCCCAAATATGTCTATAACAGTTGCCCCCTAAAGCATGAGGTCGTAAATATTTTGATGTCGGGTGAAATGCTTTATAATGAGGATCCAAGGTTTTTCGCACTGGAAGGTGACCTGTAATAAGATACAATACAATACATTATCTTCATAATATTTTCATGATCTAGCTGAGGCGGTCATTCCCATGCTCAGCTTGATAAATTCATTTTCATGTACATAGGACAGACAATCATCTGTGTGCAGACTGATGATTCTGGTAGATCCATCATCCCTTAGTTTGGATGATTATCTATGCAACAATGATGTACATTTGATGTCTTTCTTCTCCTGAATATATCGCAGCCCGAATGGATGAAACTAGATCTGGGGTCTTCAAAAATCGTTCAATCTTCGCCCGAAGTACAAGTCGATCCATGTGAAAAGATGTTCTGATGTCAAACATGGAAAGACATTGCCTGATTAACAACCAATAATGTGAACTGTTAACAGGCGCGAGAGGAATCACCGATGATGATGATGACCCTCAAGGTACTGCAGTACAATTCACATGGTGTGAATACATGAGTTGATGTCGAACACCACGCAAAGTCTTTCGGTCGAAGGCCATTAATGTAAACCTCTCACCGGAAGTGTGAAACTTTCCATTGAGGCATGCAAGCTTCAAAGTACTGAAAGGGTTGTCCCTAGGTCGGCTTCTTTGATAATGAGCTAATGTCGACAAGAAGTGACCCATCATAGGAGGGCATTAATGGATGCCACATCTATGACACGGAACGGAGCAAATGATTTTGTAGAGATGAAAATGATCTGATGATACAAGGTTCAGGGTGGCGATCATGAAAGAATGAAGCGTGATGGTACTTTAGTGAATGAGACACAAGCTGGGTAGGTGAATTCTCTAAGCGACTTCTCTTGAACATATCGACGACACTGAAATGGATTGGTAGCGTTAACCCCAAAAGTGGATGGCACGACGAACCTGTTAGCGCTTGGAATTCACCTAGGCTGAGATAGACAAACTCTCAAGGCTACATCAAACCATTTCACCTCGTAGCTAGCCCTACGAGGTATGAGAAGGCTCTCTCGGGTCAGATTTGATAGATCTTTCAATATGATTAGGCTGACCAATTATGAATAAGGATTTTAGGCTAGTAAATTGATAGGGGGGTTGATTTAATGATTTTTGGGATTTTTGGTGGCAATTGGTGGAAGTGCATTTCAGGGTGCGGGAAATGAGCACAGTTTTTGCAGGGGGATCTTAGGGGCAAGGTAGGAGTGAATGCTGATGCCTTAATCTGAGGTGGATGATCAGGAATGATAGAGGAGGAGCTAAAGAGAGCAAACAACCAATTTGAATCCTCTCTAGACAGTAGAAAACATAAATATTGAACAAACTAAAAAGCTGAGCATGTCAAAGCATGAATTCAAACTTTATCACTTCATCTGTCCAATTAGAAGCAAAAGAGAGATGTGGAATACATAAACAAACTTACAAGAACATGTAGAGAACACACCATCAACACAACAATCCACAAGAATCCACAATGATGTCTGCAAAACCCTGGCCTTCCTTTTCCTTAAATTGCAGAGATAGATGTACAATATACAATGAAAGCTTTCTTCCACAAGAGTCCAACCATGAAAATGAGAAAGAGAGAGCATAATATAGACCATCTAACTCCTTTCCCCACCTCTAGGGGTCGAGCTCAGCTTCCTAGGAGCAGTTTGAACTAATTCTAAACTAAGCACTAGATAATAGGCAGTCCAACAACTTGCCTCTATTACTTAGCTAACTCATCCATGCATTAATTATTCACTTTTTACATCAATGAAGCTTCTAGAAGGGTAAAGAGAGATAAAATCTATCAAAGTGCCATGAAAATATTACATTTATCCATCATCTACAAGTAAAAATGGTCAACCATAGTCAAAACAGTGTTTTTTGACCAAAAATGTGAATTCTGGCAAATCTGGAAGTTCTGGTCGCGCCCCAGGAAGTTCTGGTCGCGCCCCTTCACAGCTGTTTTTGAGTGGGTTCCACTGGTCCAAATTAGGTGAAAGATGGCTCATTGGAAAGCTTGGCCTGTCTACTTTCCATCCCAAGTGGAATTTCTGAATTTGGTGTTGAGTTGACCCCTCAAAAACCATTTCTCCCAAGGTCACTTTCTGCAACTCAAAAAGTGGGCAGAAAGTCATTTTTTTGATGTATTTTGAGCTTTTGGAGGCTCAAAACTCAAAACCAGGCTTCTCCCAAGCATTGGTAATTTTTCTTTTTGCATGCCCTTTCCAAAAATGCCAAGTTTTCAATATTCCGAGCAGTCCTCCAAAATGGTCTCACCCGGGGTGAGACCATTCCACGGGAAAAACCTGTAAATTGCACAAAAAATTCACAAATGACAAAATTTTCTCCAAATTTCTTGAAATTTGGGCTGGGAGTCCCCAATCAAGTACCATGCTCAGTCAAAGAGGCTTTGGCCAAAGTTTGGAGTGGATCGGGCATTTTCCTTCGTTTTTGTGCTTTGGCCAACCGTCCTTGGAGCACCTTCGTTCTCGCCGGTACTTTTGACATTTCTCTCAAACCAGGACACCTGTGTAAAACGTGAAAGAGGTTTTTCTTCCTTGGCATGTTTTGGACAAAAACCTCTCTCAATTTTGCAAAATTCATCTTTGATTGCTCAGAAACAGCTTTTGAGTGAAACTTGTCCCGATGTGTGAAACAAGGGATTTTGTCGAAATGGAGCGAAATGAAGGGGATAGAGGGCTTCTAAATTCTTGGGGAAATTTTTGGGAGTGGGGAGGGATGTTAGGAAGTAGGGGAAAGTGGAATCTCAGAGATTGAGTGAGGGGAAGGGGTCGAAAAGGACGAAACACAGGCCCAACCTAGAAAATTGCCAGGTTGTAGCTAGAAACTAGGGTTTGTGCAAAAATGAGGAATTTGGGGGATCTGAGTGTTGGGAAGTGTTTGATAAGGTAGGTGAAGGGTAGGGGAAGGTGTATGAACATCAGGAAACAAGTTTTGCCGATGATTTGTCCGCCCAAGAGAAACTGCCTTCAAAACCCTAAGAGAGGGAAATGACCTTGCCTGGGCGCAACTGAAGCATGAACAAGGTATCAAATGACTCATTAGACACTGAGATGATAATGAAAACCCTATGAATGATAATACACTCAGCTGAATGATGACATAGACTGACATTTGGGCAACTTTGAACAGAGTGAAAGCAAACCCTAGACCTAATGCTTAGTGACCAAATTTTGCTTGAAAACTCTTTGAAATGACAAAATTTGACCTTGACACTTCAAAATCACTTTGTAAGAGCACATTTGATCACTGGAGGAAGGCTGGAAAGACTGACACTAACATTGGCTCCAATGGGGATGGTAGCTCCTTGGAGGTGCCAAGAACCTTAGACATCTGGGAGAGCAGACCAGTGCTTTCAACCATTGGGCGATGGAGTCATTATGTACACCTTTGACACAAAACTTTTGACACATTTATTGAATGAAAACTTGACTGAAAACTGACTGAAACTTAACTGAAGCTTGACTCAAACCGACTCGATGACAAACTGAAATAACTTGAAAAACTCACTCAACAGACCAAACACAAATGACTCATGACTGACTTAACTAAAACAAGAACTTACAAAGCTTTTTGAAGGGCAGCAGTCCATCAAGATTTGAAATCATGATGACAACCACCTGTGTTGCTTACAAGACAATATACATCAAACTATATCATAATGCCAATGTAACCAATCAACCAAATGCCTTCTTGACTGATTCTCCAAATCAGATCTCATGATCAACAATAGATACTGGTAACCGGGCATGCAACAACATAGCTGACCATGATCTCCTTCATCACTGAACATTGCAATAAACACTATCACTGCTGGCTGCAACAAACTTGCTAGAGGATCGTGAAAAACATGAAGATTTGCCACTGCCACCTCATGTTGAAAGAACAAGGTGTCTTTTGCTTCAAATTTTGATCTGCCTTCATCATGTGCTTCAGTAAAAGTATGCTCATGGGCTTCAAAAAATTCTGAACACATGGATGAGCAGATCTCTTCTTGGAAAAGTATTTCATCACATGAAACATATGAAGAATCTGAATGGAAATCCTGAATGCTATGATCTTCTATGGTGTGAATGTGCTGTAAGTCATCTTCATATGATATCACAACCAAATTATCAAGTTCCTTATTACATTCTTCAATCATAAGGAAAGAAACTTCAGCTGATTCTTGAAGTGCAAAAATGACATTTCTATCACCTACCATAAATTCATCCAAAGGAACCGTTTCACTTACTTGAATGAAGATGTCATCTTGCTTTTCATGAACTGACTGAATTACTTCCTCATGCAGACTCTGTTCTGATGGCATGAGAATATTTGGATCAAAAACTTTATCTATGATCTCAACAACAAAACCCTCCTTTTTAGAAGAAGAAGAAGGTCCACCATCATCTTTTTGACCATGTGCACACTACATTTCTGCGTTAACTTGAGCTGGAACAAGACCTCTCAAAAGTAGATCTATCTCATCTTCAGATAGAGGAGATAATACCTTTTGTTTTCTTTTGTTTAAACAGTAATTATCTTCATATGACAAGGCATTCAAACTATCATTTTTTACTGAGTTATCGAAAGGAGATTCATCACTTACTTGCACAAAAGTCTCACCTTGTTGTTCATGAACATCTGAATCCAAAACTCTGTCTATGATCTCAACAGCAGAGCTCTCTTTGATGGGTTGCATGCTGCTGTCTTCTGTGGGCAGATCTGAAACAAGCTCTTCTCTTTCATTATTTTCAGCCATATGACCATCTTCAAGCTGTTGATCTTGATTCTGCTGCAAAATGTCCTGATCATCTTGATGGGAATCCTCCAAGTTTTCTTGGTGAAACGGATTCTCATACAAAGCCTCCATGATCTCAACATCCATAAAATTATCATCTTCATAATACTTCTCAAGGCTTTCAATAAAATTATGTACATGGCTACAACAGTTCTGAACTAAAATCAAAGATGGATATGATTCTTTATACTTTTCAAAGAACACGGTATGAAAATCCCTTAAACAATAAATTGAAGCAGATGGCAAACTTTCATACCAGAATCGGGCTTCATCTTCCAGAGTAGCCATAAACATTTTCATCAAACAGTCCTCAGGAAAATTGATCTTTAACTTGCGAACATGCATATGAAATCTAATCAAATGTAAAGCAGCATCCTTCTTACCATCAGCGTTAAATGTGGGCAGATTCCTTGACCAATCTACCTTGGCCATCTTATTCGGAAAACCTGGAATGTGATCTCGGCTCAAGGGAGCATATCTTCTTGCAATCTGATCCATCTTGAGAAATCTCAAAGCTACTGATCTCTTTGCAGTGAAGTCACCATGAAGCACAAGTTGCTGGATTCTTCAGTGAAAGGAGTCGCCAGTGAATGATTTCAGCCTTTCAAGTGTCTGATCGTTGTCCACAATCAACAATCAGATCTGAACTTGATATATGTACTGGGGTAAAAAAATGCAAATGAAGTGGTCGTATTCACAAGCTCACGGAGATTGACTGAAGCAGCATTTATCTACTAACGCTGATGTAAAACAAGAGCGTTTTCGAAGGCTTCTGGCGTAACTTCAGGCTCCGTCTAAGACTTATGAAACAAACACATCAATCAACAAACAATTTTGTTCTCCCCAGTATGGTCGCCACTATGTTAGCGCTTGGAATTCACCTAGGCTGAGATAGACAAACTCTCAAGGCTACATCAAACCATTTCACCTCGTAGCTAGCCCTACGAGGTATGAGAAGGCTCTCTCGGGTCAGATTTGATAGATCTTTCAATATGATTAGGCTGACCAATTATGAATAAGGATTTTAGGCTAGTAAATTGATAGGGGGATTGATTTAATGACTTTTGGGATTTTTGGTGGCAATTGGTGGAAGTGCATTTCAAGGTGCGGGAAATGAGCACAGTTTTTGCAGGGGGATCTTAGGGGCAAGGTAGGAGTGAATGCTGATGCCTTAATCTGAGGTGGATGATCAGGAATGATAGAGGAGGAGCTAAAGAGAGCAAACAACCAATTTGAATCCTCTCTAGACAGTAGAAAACATAAATATTGAACAAACTAAAAAGCTGAGCATGTCAAAGCATGAATTCAAACTTTATCACTTCATCTGTCCAATTAGAAGCAAAAGAGAGATGTGGAATACATAAACAAACTTACAAGAACATGTAGAGAACACACCATCAACACAACAATCCACAAGAATCCACAATGATGTCTGCAAAACCCTGGCCTTCCTTTTCCTTAAATTGCAGAGATAGATGTACAATATACAATGAAAGCTTTCTTCCACAAGAGTCCAACCATGAAAATGAGAAAGAGAGAGCATAATATAGACCATCTAACTCCTTTCCCCACCTCTAGGGGTCGAGCTCAGCTTCCTAGGAGCAGTTTGAACTAATTCTAAACTAAGCACTAGATAATAGGCAGTCCAACAACTTGCCTCTATTACTTAGCTAACTCATCCATGCATTAATTATTCACTTTTTACATCAAGGAAGCTTCTAGAAGGGTAAAGAGAGATAAAATCTATCAAAGTGCCATGAAAATATTACATTTATCCATCATCTACAAGTAAAAATGGTCAACCATAGTCAAAACAGTGTTTTTTGACCAAAAATGTGAATTCTGGCAAATCTGGAAGTTCTGGTCGCGCCCCTGGAAGTTCTGGTCGCGCCCGTTCACAGCTGTTTTTGAGTGGGTTCCACTGGTCCAAATCAGGTGCAAGATGGCTCATTGGAAAGCTTGGCCTGTATACTTTCCATCCCAAGTGGAATTTCTGAATTTGGTGTTGATTTGACCCCTCAAAAACCATTTCGCCCAAGGTCACTTTCTGCAACTCAAAAAGTGGGCAGAAAGTCATTTTTTTGATGTATTTTGAGCTTTTGGAGGCTCAAAACTCAAAACCAGGCTTCTCCCAAGCATTGGTAATTTTTCTTTTTGCATGCCCTTTCCAAAAATGCAAAGTTTTCAAAATTCTGAGCAGTCCTCCAAAATGGTCTCACCCGAGGTGAGACCATTCCACGGGAAAAACCTGTAAATTGCACAAAAAATTCACAAATGACAAAATTTTCTCCAAATTTCTTGAAATTTGGGTTGGGAGTCCCCAATCAAGTACCATGCTCAGTCAAAGAGGCTTTGGCCAAAGTTTGGAGTGGATCGGGCGTTTTCCTTCGTTTTTGTGCTTTGGCCAACCGTCCTTGGAGCACCTTCGTTCTCGCCGGTACTTTTGACATTTCTCTCAAACCATGACACCTGTGTAAAATGTGAAAGAGGCTTTTCTTCCTTGGCATGTTGTGGACAAAAACCTCTCTCAATTTTGCAAAATTCATCTTTTATTGCTCAGAAACAGCTTTTGAGTGAAACTTGTCCCGATGTGTGAAACAAGGGATTTTGTCGAAATGGAGCGAAATGAAGGGGATAGAGGGCTTCTAAATTCTTGGGGAAATTTTTGGGAGTGGGGAGGGATGTTAGGAAGCAGGGGAAAGTGGAAACTCAGAGATTGAGTGAGGGGAAGGGGTCGAAAAGGACGAAACACAGGCCCAACCTAGAAAATTGCCAAGTTGTAGCTAGAAACTAGGGTTTGTGCAAAAATGAGGAATTTGGGGGATCTGAGTGTTGGGAAGTGTTTGATAAGGTAGGTGAAGGGTAGGGGAAGGTGTATGAACATCAGGAAACAAGTTTTGCCAATGATTTGTCCGCCCAAGAGAAACTGCCTTCAAAACCCTAAGAGAGGGAAATGACCTTGCCTGGGTGCAACTGAAGCATGAACAAGGTATCAAATGACTCATTAGACACTGAGATGATAATGACAACCCTATGAATGATAATACACTCAGCTGAATGATGACATAGACTGACATTTGGGCAACTTTGAACAGAGTGAAAGCAAACCCTAGACCTAATGCTTAGTGACCAAATTTTGCTTGAAAACTCTTTGAAATGACAAAATTTGACCTTGACACTTCAAAATCACTTTGTAAGAGCACATTTGATCACTGGAGGAAGGCTGGAAAGACTGACACTAACATTGGCTCCAATGGGGATGGTAGCTCCTTGGAGGTGCCAAGAACCTTAGACATCTGGGAGAGCAGACCAGTGCTTTCAACCATTGGGCGATGGAGTCATTATGTACACCTTTGACACAAAACTTTTGACACATTTATTGAATGAAAACTTGACTGAAAACTGACTGAAACTTAACTGAAGCTTGACTCAAACCGACTCGATGACAAACTGAAATAACTTGAAAAACTCACTCAACAGACCAAACACAAATGACTCATGACTGACTTAACTAAAACAAGAACTTACAAAGCTTTTTGAAGGGTAGCAGTCCATCAAGATTTGAAATCATGATGACAACCACCTGTGTTGCTTACAAGACAATATACATCAAACTATATCATAATGCCAATGTAACCAATCAACCAAATGCCTTCTTGACTGATTCTCCCAATCAGATCTCATGATCAACAATAGATACTGGTAACCGGGCATGCAACAACATAGCTGACCATGATCTCCTTCATCACTGAACATTGCAATAAACACTATCACTGCTGGCTGCAACAAACTTGCTAGAGGATCGTGAAAAACATGAAGATTTGCCACTGCCACCTCATGTTGAAAGAACAAGGTGTCTTTTGCTTCAAATTTTGATCTGCCTTCATCATGTGCTTCAGTAAAAGTATGCTCATGGGCTTCAAAAAATTCTGAACACATGGATGAGCAGATCTCTTCTTGGAAAAGTATTTCAGCACATGAAACATATGAAGAATCTGAATGGAAATCCTGAATGCTATGATCTTCTATGGTGTGAATGTGCTGTAAGTCATCTTCATATGATATCACAACCAAATTATCAAGTTCCTTATTACATTCTTCAATCATAAGGAAAGAAACTTCAGCTGATTCTTGAAGTGCAAAAATGACATTTCTATCACCTACCATAAATTCATCCAAAGGAACCGTTTCACTTACTTGAATGAAGATGTCATCTTGCTTTTCATGAACTGACTGAATTACTTCCTCATGCAGACTCTGTTCTGATGGCATGAGAATATTTGGATCAAAAACTTTATCTATGATCTCAACAACAAAACCCTCCTTTTTAGAAGAAGAAGAAGGTCCACCATCATCTTTTTGACCATGTGCACACTGCATTTCTGCGTTAACTTGAGCTGGAACAAGACCTCTCAAAAGTAGATCTATCTCATCTTCAGATAGAGGAGATAATACCTTTTGTTTTCTTTTGTTTAAACAGTAATTATCTTCATATGACAAGGCATTCAAACTATCATTTTTTACTGAGTTATCGAAAGGAGATTCATCACTTACTTGCACAAAAGTCTCACCTTGCTGTTCATGAACATCTGAATCCAAACCTCTGTCTATGATCTCAACAGCAGAGCTCTCTTTGATGGGTTGCATGCTGCTGTCTTCTGTGGGCAGATATGAAACAAGCTCTTCTCTTTCATTATTTTCAGCCATATGACCATCTTCAAGCTGCTGATCTTGATTCTGCTGCAAAATGTCCTGATCATCTTGATGGGAATCCTCCAAGTTTTCTTGGTGAAACGGATTCTCATACAAAGCCTCCATGATCTCAACATCCATAAAATTATCATCTTCATAATACTTCTCAAGGCTTTCAATAAAATTATGTACATGGCTACAACAGTTCTGAACTAAAATCAAAGATGGATATGATTCTTTATACTTTTCAAAGAACACGGTATGAAAATCCCTTAAACAATAAATTGAAGCAGATGGCAAACTTTCATACCAGAATCGGGCTTCATCTTCCAGAGTAGCCATAAACATTTTCATCAAACAGTCCTCAGGAAAATTGATCTTTAACTTGCGAACATGCATATGAAATCTAATCAAATGTAAAGCAGCGTCCTTCTTACCATCAGCGTTAAATGTGGGCAGATTCCTTGACCAATCTACCTTGGGCATCTTATTCGGAAAACCTGGAATGTGATCTCGGCTCAAGGGAGCATATCTTCTTGCAATCTGATCCATCTTGAGAAATCTCAAAGCTACTGATCTCTCTGCAGTGAAGTCACCATGAAGCACAGGTTGCTGGATTCTTCAGTGAAAGGAGTCGCCAGTGAATGATTTCAGCCTTTCAAGTGTCTGATCGTTGTCCACTATCAACAATCAGATCTGAACTTGATATATGTACTGGGGTAAAAAAATGCAAATGAAGTGGTCGTATTCACAAGCTCACGGAGATTGACTGAAGCAGCGTTTATCAACTAACGCTGATGTAAAACAAGAGCGTTTTCGAAGGCTTCTGGCGTAACTTCAGGCTCCGTCTAAGACTTATGAAACAAACACATCAATCAACAAACAATTTTGTTCTCCCCAGTATGGTCGCCACTATGTTAGCGCTTGGAATTCACCTAGGCTGAGATAGACAAACTC
This sequence comes from Pinus tabuliformis, assembly GCA_031772625.1. NCBI lineage: Eukaryota > Viridiplantae > Streptophyta > Pinopsida > Pinales > Pinaceae > Pinus > Pinus tabuliformis. The sequence goes on from CM062804.1 coordinate 754,854,848, forward strand.
TCAAGGCTACATCAAACCATTTCACCTCGTAGCTAGCCCTACGAGGTATGAGAAGGCTCTCTCGGGTCAGATTTGATAGATCTTTCAATATGATTAGGCTGACCAATTATGAATAAGGATTTTAGGCTAGTAAATTGATAGGGGGGTTGATTTAATGATTTTTGGGATTTTTGGTGGCAATTGGTGGAAGTGCATTTCAGGGTGCGGGAAATGAGCACAGTTTTTGCAGGGGGATCTTAGGGGCAAGGTAGGAGTGAATGCTGATGCCTTAATCTGAGGTGGATGATCAGGAATGATAGAGGAGGAGCTAAAGAGGGCAAACAACCAATTTGAATCCTCTCTAGACAGTAGAAAACATAAATATTGAACAAACTAAAAAGCTGAGCATGTCAAAGCATGAATTCAAACTTTATCACTTCATCTGTCCAATTAGAAGCAAAAGAGAGATGTGGAATACATAAACAAACTTACAAGAACATGTAGAGAACACACCATCAACACAACAATCCACAAGAATCCACAATGATGTCTGCAAAACCCTGGCCTTCCTTTTCCTTAAATTGCAGAGATAGATGTACAATATACAATGAAAGCTTTCTTCCACAAGAGTCCAACCATGAAAATGAGAAAGAGAGAGCATAATATAGACCATCTAACTCCTTTCCCCACCTCTAGGGGTCGAGCTCAGCTTCCTAGGAGCAGTCTGAACTAATTCTAAACTAAGCACTAGATAATAGGCAGTCCAACAACTTGCCTCTATTACTTAGCTAACTCATCCATGCGTTAATTATTCACTTTTTACATCAAGGAAGCTTCTAGAAGGGTAAAGAGAGATAAAATCTATCAAAGTGCCATGAAAATATTACATTTATCCATCATCTACAAGTAAAAATGGTCAACCATAGTCAAAACAGTGTTTTTTGACCAAAAATGTGAATTCTGGCAAATCTGGAAGTTCTGGTCGCGCCCCTGGAAGTTCTGGTCGCGCCCCTTCACAGCTGTTTTTGAGTGGGTTCCGCTGGTCCAAATCAGGTGAAAGATGGCTCATTGGAAAGCTTGGCCTGTCTACTTTCCATCCCAAGTGGAATTTCTGAATTTGGTGTTGATTTGACCCCTAAAAAACCATTTCTCCCAAGGTCACTTTCTGCAACTCAAAAAGTGGGCAGAAAGTCATTTTTTTGATGTATTTTGAGCTTTTGGAGGCTCAAAACTCAAAACCAGGCTTCTCCCAAGCATTGGTAATTTTTCTTTTTGCATGCCCTTTCCAAAAATGCCAAGTTTTCAAAATTCCGAGCAGTCCTCCAAAATGGTCTCACCCGGGGTGAGACCATTCCACGGGAAAAACCTGTAAATTGCACAAAAAATTCACAAATGACAAAATTTTCTCCAAATTTCTTGAAATTTGGGCTGGGAGTCCCCAATCAAGTACCATGCTCATTCAAAGAGGCTTTGGCCAAAGTTTGGAGTGGATCGGGCATTTTCCTTCGTTTTTGTGCTTTGGCCAACCGTCCTTGGAGCACCTTCGTTCTCGCCGGTACTTTTGACATTTCTCTCAAACCAGGACACCTGTGTAAAACGTGAAAGAGGTTTTTCTTCCTTGGCATGTTTTGGACAAAAACCTCTCTCAATTTTGCAAAATTCATCTTTGATTGCTCAGAAACAGCTTTTGAGTGAAACTTGTCCCGATGTGTGAAACAAGGGATTTTGTAGAAATGGAGCGAAATGAAAGGGATAGAGGGCTTCTAAATTCTTGGGGAAATTTTTGGGAGTGGGGAGGGATGTTAGGAAGCAGGGGAAAGTGGAATCTCAGAGATTGAGTGAGGGGAAGGGGTCGAAAAGGACGAAACACAGGCCCAACCTAGAAAATTGCCAGGTTGTAGCTAGAAACTAGGGTTTGTGCAAAAATGAGGAATTTGGGGGATCTGAGTGTTGGGAAGTGTTTGATAAGGTAGGTGAAGGGTAGGGGAAGGTGTATGAACATCAGGAAACAAGTTTTGCCGATGATTTGTCCGCCCAAGAGAAACTGCCTTCAAAACCCTAAGAGAGGGAAATGACCTTGCCTGGGCGCAACTGAAGCATGAACAAGGTATCAAATGACTCATTAGACACTGAGATGATAATGAAAACCCTATGAATGATAATACACTCAGCTGAATGATGACATAGACTGACATTTGGGCAACTTTGAACAGAGTGAAAGCAAACCCTAGACCTAATGCTTAGTGACCAAATTTTGCTTGAAAACTCTTTGAAATGACAAAATTTGACCTTGACACTTCAAAATCACTTTGTAAGAGCACATTTGATCACTGGAGGAAGGCTGGAAAGACTGACACTAACATTGGCTCCAATGGGGATGGTAGCTCCTTGGAGGTGCCAAGAACCTTAGACATCTGGGAGAGCAGACCAGTGCTTTCAACCATTGGGCGATGGAGTCATTATGTACACCTTTGACACAAAACTTTTGACACATTTATTGAATGAAAACTTGACTGAAAACTGACTGAAACTTAACTGAAGCTTGACTCAAACCGACTCGATGACAAACTGAAATAACTTGAAAAACTCACTCAACAGACCAAACACAAATGACTCATGAATGACTTAACTAAAACAAGAACTTACAAAGCTTTTTGAAGGGCAGCAGTCCATCAAGATTTGAAATCATGATGACAACCACCTGTGTTGCTTACAAGACAATATACATCAAACTATATCATAATGCCAATGTAACCAATCAACCAAATGCCTTCTTGACTGATTCTCCCAATCAGATCTCATGATCAACAATAGATACTGGTAACCGGGCATGCAACAACATAGCTGACCATGATCTCCTTCATCACTGAACATTGCAATAAACACTATCACTGCTGGCTGCAACAAACTTGCTAGAGGATCGTGAAAAACATGAAGATTTGCCACTGCCACCTCATGTTGAAAGAACAAGGTGTCTTTTGCTTCAAATTTTGATCTGCCTTCATCATGTGCTTCAGTAAAAGTATGCTCATGGGCTTCAAAAAATTCTGAACACATGGATGAGCAGATCTCTTCTTGGAAAAGTATTTCAGCACATGAAACATATGAAGAATCTGAATGGAAATCCTGAATGCTATGATCTTCTATGGTGTGAATGTGCTGTAAGTCATCTTCATATGATATCACAACCAAATTATCAAGTTCCTTATTACATTCTTCAATCATAAGGAAAGAAACTTCAGCTGATTCTTGAAGTGCAAAAATGACATTTCTATCACCTACCATAAATTCATCCAAAGGAACCGTTTCACTTACTTGAATGAAGATGTCATCTTGCTTTTCATGAACTGACTGAATTACTTCCTCATGCAGACTCTGTTCTGATGGCATGAGAATATTTGGATCAAAAACTTTATCTATGATCTCAACAACAAAACCCTCCTTTTCAGAAGAAGAAGAAGGTCCACCATCATCTTTTTGACCATGTGCACACTGCATTTCTGCGTTAACTTGAGCTGGAACAAGACCTCTCAAAAGTAGATCTATCTCATCTTCAGATAGAGGAGATAATACCTTTTGTTTTCTTTTTTTTAAACAGTAATTATCTTCATATGACAAGGCATTCAAACTATCATTTTTTACTGAGTTATCGAAAGGAGATTCATCACTTACTTGCACAAAAGTCTCACCTTGTTGTTCATGAACATCTGAATCCAAAACTCTGTCTATGATCTCAACAGCAGAGCTCTCTTTGATGGGTTGCATGCTGCTGTCTTCTGTGGGCAGATCTGAAACAAGCTCTTCTCTTTCATTATTTTCAGCCATATGACCATCTTCAAGCTGTTGATCTTGATTCTGCTGCAAAATGTCCTGATCATCTTGATGGGAATCCTCCAAGTTTTCTTGGTGAAACGGATTCTCATACAAAGCCTCCATGATCTCAACATCCATAAAATTATCATCTTCATAATACTTCTCAAGGCTTTCAATAAAATTATGTACATGGCTACAACAGTTCTGAACTAAAATCAAAGATGGATATGATTCTTTATACTTTTCAAAGAACACGGTATGAAAATCCCTTAAACAATAAATTGAAGCAGATGGCAAACTTTCATACCAGAATCGGGCTTCATCTTCCAGAGTAGCCATAAACATTTTCATCAAACAGTCCTCAGGAAAATTGATCTTTAACTTGCGAACATGCATATGAAATCTAATCAAATGTAAAGCAGCATCCTTCTTACCATCAGCGTTAAATGTGGGCAGATTCCTTGACCAATCTACCTTGGCCATCTTATTCGGAAAACCTGGAATGTGATCTCGGCTCAAGGGAGCATATCTTCTTGCAATCTGATCCATCTTGAGAAATCTCAAAGCTACTGATCTCTTTGCAGTGAAGTCACCATGAAGCACAAGTTGCTGGATTCTTCAGTGAAAGGAGTCGCCAGTGAATGATTTCAGCCTTTCAAGTGTCTGATCGTTGTCCACTATCAACAATCAGATCTGAACTTGATATATGTACTGGGGTAAAAAAATGCAAATGAAGTGGTCGTATTCACAAGCTCACGGAGATTGACTGAAGCAGCGTTTATCTACTAACGCTGATGTAAAACAAGAGCGTTTTCGAAGGCTTCTGGCGTAACTTCAGGCTCCGTCTAAGACTTATGAAACAAACACATCAATCAACAAACAATTTTGTTCTCCCCAGTATGGTCGCCACTATGTTAGCGCTTGGAATTCACCTAGGCTGAGATAGACAAACTCTCAAGGCTACATCAAACCATTTCACCTCGTAGCTAGCCCTACGAGGTATGAGAAGGCTCTCTCGGGTCAGATTTGATAGATCTTTCAATATGATTAGGCTGACCAATTATGAATAAGGATTTTAGGCTAGTAAATTGATAGGGGGATTGATTTAATGACTTTTGGGATTTTTGGTGGCAATTGGTGGAAGTGCATTTCAAGGTGCGGGAAATGAGCACAGTTTTTGCAGGGGGATCTTAGGGGCAAGGTAGGAGTGAATGCTGATGCCTTAATCTGAGGTGGATGATCAGGAATGATAGAGGAGGAGCTAAAGAGAGCAAACAACCAATTTGAATCCTCTCTAGACAGTAGAAAACATAAATATTGAACAAACTAAAAAGCTGAGCATGTCAAAGCATGAATTCAAACTTTATCACTTCATCTGTCCAATTAGAAGCAAAAGAGAGATGTGGAATACATAAACAAACTTACAAGAACATGTAGAGAACACACCATCAACACAACAATCCACAAGAATCCACAATGATGTCTGCAAAACCCTGGCCTTCCTTTTCCTTAAATTGCAGAGATAGATGTACAATATACAATGAAAGCTTTCTTCCACAAGAGTCCAACCATGAAAATGAGAAAGAGAGAGCATAATATAGACCATCTAACTCCTTTCCCCACCTCTAGGGGTCGAGCTCAGCTTCCTAGGAGCAGTTTGAACTAATTCTAAACTAAGCACTAGATAATAGGCAGTCCAACAACTTGCCTCTATTACTTAGCTAACTCATCCATGCATTAATTATTCACTTTTTACATCAAGGAAGCTTCTAGAAGGGTAAAGAGAGATAAAATCTATCAAAGTGCCATGAAAATATTACATTTATCCATCATCTACAAGTAAAAATGGTCAACCATAGTCAAAACAGTGTTTTTTGACCAAAAATGTGAATTCTGGCAAATCTGGAAGTTCTGGTCGCGCCCCTGGAAGTTCTGGTCGCGCCCCTTCACAGCTGTTTTTGAGTGGGTTCCGCTGGTCCAAATCAGGTGAAAGATGGCTCATTGGAAAGCTTGGCCTGTCTACTTTCCATCCCAAGTGGAATTTCGGAATTTGGTGTTGATTTGGCCCCTAAAAAACCATTTCTCCCAAGGTCACTTTCTGCAACTCAAAAAGTGGGCAGAAAGTCATTTTTTTGATGTATTTTGAGCTTTTGGAGGCTCAAAACTCAAAACCAGGCTTCTCCCAAGCATTGGTAATTTTTCTTTTTGCATGCCCTTTCCAAAAATGCAAAGTTTTCAAAATTCCGAGCAGTCCTCCAAAATGATCTCACCCGAGGTGAGACCATTCCACGGGAAAAACCTGTAAATTGCACAAAAAATTCACAAATGACAAAATTTTCTCCAAATTTCTTGAAATTTGGGCTGGGAGTCCCCAATCAAGTACCATGCTCAGTCAAAGAGGCTTTGGCCAAAGTTTGGAGTGGATCGGGCGTTTTCCTTCGTTTTTGTGCTTTGGCCAACCGTCCTTGGAGCACCTTCGTTCTCGCCTGTACTTTTGACATTTCTCTCAAACCATGACACCTGTGTAAAATGTGAAAGAGGCTTTTCTTCCTTGGCATGTTGTGGACAAAAACCTCTCTCAATTTTGCAAAATTCATCTTTTATTGCTCAGAAACAGCTTTTGAGTGAAACTTGTCCCGATGTGTGAAACAAGGGATTTTGTCGAAATGGAGCGAAATGAAGGGGATAGAGGGCTTCTAAATTCTTGGGGAAATTTTTGGGAGTGGGAAGGGATGTTAGGAAGCAGGGGAAAGTGGAATCTCAGAGATTGAGTGAGGGGAAGGGGTCGAAAAGGACGAAACACAGGCCCAACCTAGAAAATTGCCAAGTTGTAGCTAGAAACTAGGGTTTGTGCAAAAATGAGGAATTTGGGGGATCTGAGTGTTGGGAAGTGTTTGATAAGGTAGGTGAAGGGTAGGGGAAGGTGTATGAACATCAGGAAACAAGTTTTGCCAATGATTTGTCCGCCCAAGAGAAACTGCCTTCAAAACCCTAAGAGAGGGAAATGACCTTGCCTGGGTGCAACTGAAGCATGAACAAGGTATCAAATGACTCATTAGACACTGAGATGATAATGACAACCCTATGAATGATAATACACTCAGCTGAATGATGACATAGACTGACATTTGGGCAACTTTGAACAGAGTGAAAGCAAACCCTAGACCTAATGCTTAGTGACCAAATTTTGCTTGAAAACTCTTTGAAATGACAAAATTTGACCTTGACACTTCAAAATCACTTTGTAAGAGCACATTTGATCACTGGAGGAAGGCTGGAAAGACTGACACTAACATTGGCTCCAATGGGGATGGTAGCTCCTTGGAGGTGCCAAGAACCTTAGACATCTGGGAGAGCAGACCAGTGCTTTCAACCATTGGGCGATGGAGTCATTATGTACACCTTTGACACAAAACTTTTGACACATTTATTGAATGAAAACTTGACTGAAAACTGACTGAAACTTAACTGAAGCTTGACTCAAACCGACTCGATGACAAACTGAAATAACTTGAAAAACTCACTCAACAGACCAAACACAAATGACTCATGACTGACTTAACTAAAACAAGAACTTACAAAGCTTTTTGAAGGTAGCAGTCCATCAAGATTTGAAATCATGATGACAACCACCTGTGTTGCTTACAAGACAATATACATCAAACTATATCATAATGCCAATGTAACCAATCAACCAAATGCCTTCTTGACTGATTCTCCCAATCAGATCTCATGATCAACAATAGATACTGGTAACCGGGCATGCAACAACATAGCTGACCATGATCTCCTTCATCACTGAACATTGCAATAAACACTATCACTGCTGGCTGCAACAAACTTGCTAGAGGATCGTGAAAAACATGAAGATTTGCCACTGCCACCTCATGTTGAAAGAACAAGGTGTCTTTTGCTTCAAATTTTGATCTGCCTTCATCATGTGCTTCAGTAAAAGTATGCTCATGGGCTTCAAAAAATTCTGAACACATGGATGAGCAGATCTCTTCTTGGAAAAGTATTTCAGCACATGAAACATATGAAGAATCTGAATGGAAATCCTGAATGCTATGATCTTCTATGGTGTGAATGTGCTGTAAGTCATCTTCATATGATATCACAACCAAATTATCAAGTTCCTTATTACATTCTTCAATCATAAGGAAAGAAACTTCAGCTGATTCTTGAAGTGCAAAAATGACATTTCTATCACCTACCATAAATTCATCCAAAGGAACCGTTTCACTTACTTGAATGAAGATGTCATCTTGCTTTTCATGAACTGACTGAATTACTTCCTCATGCAGACTCTGTTCTGATGGCATGAGAATATTTGGATCAAAAACTTTATCTATGATCTCAACAACAAAACCCTCCTTTTTAGAAGAAGAAGAAGGTCCACCATCATCTTTTTGACCATGTGCACACTGCATTTCTGCGTTAACTTGAGCTGGAACAAGACCTCTCAAAAGTAGATCTATCTCATCTTCAGATAGAGGAGATAATACCTTTTGTTTTCTTTTGTTTAAACAGTAATTATCTTCATATGACAAGGCATTCAAACTATCATTTTTTACTGAGTTATCGAAAGGAGATTCATCACTTACTTGCACAAAAGTCTCACCTTGCTGTTCATGAACATCTGAATCCAAAACTCTGTCTATGATCTCAACAGCAGAGCTCTCTTTGATGGGTTGCATGCTGCTGTCTTCTGTGGGCAGATATGAAACAAGCTCTTCTCTTTCATTATTTTCAGCCATATGACCATCTTCAAGCTGCTGATCTTGATTCTGCTGCAAAATGTCCTGATCATCTTGATGGGAATCCTCCAAGTTTTCTTGGTGAAACGGATTCTCATACAAAGCCTCCATGATCTCAACATCCATAAAATTATCATCTTCATAATACTTCTCAAGGCTTTCAATAAAATTATGTACATGGCTACAACAGTTCTGAACTAAAATCAAAGATGGATATGATTCTTTATACTTTTCAAAGAACACGGTATGAAAATCCCTTAAACAATAAATTGAAGCAGATGGCAAACTTTCATACCAGAATCGGGCTTCATCTTCCAGAGTAGCCATAAACATTTTCATCAAACAGTCCTCAGGAAAATTGATCTTTAACTTGCGAACATGCATATGAAATCTAATCAAATGTAAAGCAGCATCCTTCTTACCATCAGCGTTAAATGTGGGCAGATTCCTTGACCAATCTACCTTGGCCATCTTATTCGGAAAACCTGGAATGTGATCTCGGCTCAAGGGAGCATATCTTCTTGCAATCTGATCCATCTTGAGAAATCTCAAAGCTACTGATCTCTCTGCAGTGAAGTCACCATGAAGCACAGGTTGCTGGATTCTTCAGTGAAAGGAGTCGCCAGTGAATGATTTCAGCCTTTCAAGTGTCTGATCGTTGTCCACTATCAACAATCAGATCTGAACTTGATATATGTACTGGGGTAAAAAAATGCAAATGAAGTGGTCGTATTCACAAGCTCACGGAGATTGACTGAAGTAGCGTTTATCTACTAACGCTGATGTAAAACAAGAGCGTTTTCGAAGGCTTCTGGCGTAACTTCAGGCTCCGTCTAAGACTTATGAAACAAACACATCAATCAAAAAACAATTTTGTTCTCCCCAGTATGGTCGCCACTATGTTAGCGCTTGGAATTCACCTAGGCTGAGATAGACAAACTCTCAAGGCTACATCAAACCATTTCACCTCGTAGCTAGCCCTACGAGGTATGAGAAGGCTCTCTCGGGTCAGATTTGATAGATCTTTCAATATGATTAGGCTGACCAATTATGAATAAGGATTTTAGGCTAGTAAATTGATAGGGGGGTTGATTTAATGATTTTTGGGATTTTTGGTGGCAATTGGTGGAAGTGCATTTCAGGGTGCGGGAAATGAGCACAGTTTTTGCAGGGGGATCTTAGGGGCAAGGTAGGAGTGAATGCTGATGCCTTAATCTGAGGTGGATGATCAGGAATGATAGAGGAGGAGCTAAAGAGGGCAAACAACCAATTTGAATCCTCTCTAGACAGTAGAAAACATAAATATTGAACAAACTAAAAAGCTGAGCATGTCAAAGCATGAATTCAAACTTTATCACTTCATCTGTCCAATTAGAAGCAAAAGAGAGATGTGGAATACATAAACAAACTTACAAGAACATGTAGAGAACACACCATCAACACAACAATCCACAAGAATCCACAATGATGTCTGCAAAACCCTGGCCTTCCTTTTCCTTAAATTGCAGAGATAGATGTACAATATACAATGAAAGCTTTCTTCCACAAGAGTCCAACCATGAAAATGAGAAAGAGAGAGCATAATATAGACCATCTAACTCCTTTCCCCACCTCTAGGGGTCGAGCTCAGCTTCCTAGGAGCAGTTTGAACTAATTCTAAACTAAGCACTAGATAATAGGCAGTCCAACAACTTGCCTCTATTACTTAGCTAACTCATCCATGCATTAATTATTCACTTTTTACATCAAGGAAGCTTCTAGAAGGGTAAAGAGAGATAAAATCTATCAAAGTGCCATGAAAATATTACATTTATCCATCATCTACAAGTAAAAATGGTCAACCATAGTCAAAACAGTGTTTTTTGACCAAAAATGTGAATTCTGGCAAATCTGGAAGTTCTGGTCGCGCCCCTGGAAGTTCTGGTCGCGCCCCTTCACAGCTGTTTTTGAGTGGGTTCCGCTGGTCCAAATCAGGTGAAAGATGGCTCATTGGAAAGCTTGGCCTGTCTACTTTCCATCCCAAGTGGAATTTCTGAATTTGGTGTTGATTTGACCCCTAAAAAACCATTTCTCCCAAGGTCACTTTCTGCAACTCAAAAAGTGGGCAGAAAGTCATTTTTTTGATGTATTTTGAGCTTTTGGAGGCTCAAAACTCAAAACCAGGCTTCTCCCAAGCATTGGTAATTTTTCTTTTTGCATGCCCTTTCCAAAAATGCCAAGTTTTCAATATTCCGAGCAGTCCTCCAAAATGGTCTCACCCGGGTGAGACCATTCCACGGGAAAAACCTGTAAATTGCACAAAAAATTCACAAATGACAAAATTTTCTCCAAATTTCTTGAAATTTGGGCTGGGAGTCCCCAATCAAGTACCATGCTCAGTCAAAGAGGCTTTGGCCAAAGTCTAGAGTGGATCGGGCGTTTTCCTTCGTTTTTGTGCTTTGGCCAACCGTCCTTGGAGCACCTTCGTTCTCGCCGGTACTTTTGACATTTGTCTCAAACCATGCCACCTGTGTAAAAAGTGAAAGAGGTTTTTCTTCCTTGGCATGTTTTGGACAAAAACCTCTCTCAATTTTGCAAAATTCATCTTTGATTGCTCAGAAACAGCTTTTGAGTGAAACTTGTCCCGATGTGTGAAACAAGGGATTTTGTCGAAATGGAGCGAAATGAAAGGGATAGAGGGCTTCTAAATTCTTGGGGAAATTTTTGGGAGTGGGGAGGGATGTTAGGAAGCAGGGGAAAGTGGAATCTCAGAGATTGAGTGAGGGGAAGGGGTCGAAAAGGACGAAACACAGGCCCAACCTAGAAAATTGCCAGGTTGTAGCTAGAAACTAGGGTTTGTGCAAAAATGAGGAATTTGGGGGATCTGAGTGTTGGGAAGTGTTTGATAAGGTAGGTGAAGGGTAGGGGAAGGTGTATGAACATCAGGAAACAAGTTTTGCCGATGATTTGTCCCCCAAGAGAAACTGCCTTCAAAACCCTAAGAGAGGGAAATGACCTTGCCTGGGCGCAACTGAAGCATGAACAAGGTATCAAATGACTCATTAGACACTGAGATGATAATGACAACCCTATGAATGATAATACACTCAGCTGAATGATGACATAGACTGACATTTGGGCAACTTTGAACAGAGTGAAAGCAAACCCTAGACCTAATGCTTAGTGACCAAATTTTGCTTGAAAACTCTTTGAAATGACAAAATTTGACCTTGACACTTCAAAATCACTTTGTAAGAGCACATTTGATCACTGGAGGAAGGCTGGAAAGACTGACACTAACATTGGCTCCAATGGGGATGGTAGCTCCTTGGAGGTGCCAAGAACCTTAGACATCTGGGAGAGCAGACCAGTGCTTTCAACCATTGGGCGATGGAGTCATTATGTACACCTTTGACACAAAACTTTTGACACATTTATTGAATGAAAACTTGACTGAAAACTGACTGAAACTTAACTGAAGCTTGACTCAAACCGACTCGATGACAAACTGAAATAACTTGAAAAACTCACTCAACAGACCAAACACAAATGACTCATGACTGACTTAACTAAAACAAGAACTTACAAAGCTTTTTGAAGGGCAGCAATCCATCAAGATTTGAAATCATGATGACAACCACCTGTGTTGCTTACAAGACAATATACATCAAACTATATCATAATGCCAGTGTAACCAATCAACCAAATGCCTTCTTGACTGATTCTCCCAATCAGATCTCATGATCAACAATAGATACTGGTAACCGGGCATGCAACAACATAGCTGACCATGATCTCCTTCATCACTGAACATTGCAATAAACACTATCACTGCTGGCTGCAACAAACTTGCTAGAGGATCGTGAAAAACATGAAGATTTGCCACTGCCACCTCATGTTGAAAGAACAAGGTGTCTTTTGCTTCAAATTTTGATCTGCCTTCATCATGTGCTTCAGTAAAAGTATGCTCATGGGCTTCAAAAAATTCTGAACACATGGATGAGCAGATCTCTTCTTGGAAAAGTATTTCAGCACATGAAACATATGAAGAATCTGAATGGAAATCCTGAATGCTATGATCTTCTATGGTGTGAATGTGCTGTAAGTCATCTTCATATGATATCACAACCAAATTATCAAGTTCCTTATTACATTCTTCAATCATAAGGAAAGAAACTTCAGCTGATTCTTGAAGTGCAAAAATGACATTTCTATCACCTACCATAAATTCATCCAAAGGAACCGTTTCACTTACTTGAATGAAGATGTCATCTTGCTTTTCATGAACTGACTGAATTACTTCCTCATGCAGACTCTGTTCTGATGGCATGAGAATATTTGGATCAAAAACTTTATCTATGATCTCAACAACAAAACCCTCCTTTTCAGAAGAAGAAGAAGGTCCACCATCATCTTTTTGACCATGTGCACACTGCATTTCTGCGTTAACTTGAGCTGGAACAAGACCTCTCAAAAGTAGATCTATCTCATCTTCAGATAGAGGAGATAATACCTTTTGTTTTCTTTTGTTTAAACAGTAATTATCTTCATATGACAAGGCATTCAAACTATCATTTTTTACTGAGTTATCGAAAGGAGATTCATCACTTACTTGCACAAAAGTCTCACCTTGTTGTTCATGAACATCTGAATCCAAAACTCTGTCTATGATCTCAACAGCAGAGCTCTCTTTGATGGGTTGCATGTTGCTGTCTTCTGTGGGCAGATCTGAAACAAGCTCTTCTCTTTCATTATTTTCAGCCATATGACCATCTTCAAGCTGCTGATCTTGATTCTGCTGCAAAATGTCCTGATCATCTTGATGGGAATCCTCCAAGTTTTCTTGGTGAAACGGATTCTCATACAAAGCCTCCATGATCTCAACATCCATAAAATTATCATCTTCATAATACTTCTCAAGGCTTTCAATAAAATTATGTACATGGCTACAACAGTTCTGAACTAAAATCAAAGATGGATATGATTCTTTATACTTTTCAAAGAACACGGTATGAAAATCCCTTAAACAATAAATTGAAGCAGATGGCAAACTTTCATACCAGAATCGGGCTTCATCTTCCAGAGTAGCCATAAACATTTTCATCAAACAGTCCTAAGGAAAATTGATCTTTAACTTGCGAACATGCATATGAAATCTAATCAAATGTAAAGCAGCATCCTTTTTACCATCAGCGTTAAATGTGGGCAGATTCCTTGACCAATCTACCTTGGCCATCTTATTCGGAAAACCTGGAATGTGATCTCGGCTCAAGGGAGCATATCTTCTTGCAATCTGATCCATCTTGAGAAATCTCAAAGCTACTGATCTCTCTGCAGTGAAGTCACCATGAAGCACAGGTTGCTGGATTCTTCAGTGAAAGGAGTCGCCAGTGAATGATTTCAGCCTTTCAAGTGTCTGATCGTTGTCCACTATCAACAATCAGATCTGAACTTGATATATGTACTGGGGTAAAAAAATGCAAATGAAGTGGTCGTATTCACAAGCTCACGGAGATTGACTGAAGTAGCGTTTATCTACTAACGCTGATGTAAAACAAGAGCGTTTTCGAAGGCTTCTGGCGTAACTTCAGGCTCCGTCTAAGACTTATGAAACAAACACATCAATCAAAAAACAATTTTGTTCTCCCCAGTATGGTCGCCACTATGTTAGCGCTTGGAATTCACCTAGGCTGAGATAGACAAACTCTCAAGGCTACATCAAACCATTTCACCTCGTAGCTAGCCCTACGAGGTATGAGAAGGCTCTCTCGGGTCAGATTTGATAGATCTTTCAATATGATTAGGCTGACCAATTATGAATAAGGATTTTAGGCTAGTAAATTGATAGGGGGGTTGATTTAATGATTTTTGGGATTTTTGGTGGCAATTGGTGGAAGTGCATTTCAGGGTGCGGGAAATGAGCACAGTTTTTGCAGGGGGATCTTAGGGGCAAGGTAGGAGTGAATGCTGATGCCTTAATCTGAGGTGGATGATCAGGAATGATAGAGGAGGAGCTAAAGAGGGCAAACAACCAATTTGAATCCTCTCTAGACAGTAGAAAACATAAATATTGAACAAACTAAAAAGCTGAGCATGTCAAAGCATGAATTCAAACTTTATCACTTCATCTGTCCAATTAGAAGCAAAAGAGAGATGTGGAATACATAAACAAACTTACAAGAACATGTAGAGAACACACCATCAACACAACAATCCACAAGAATCCACAATGATGTCTGCAAAACCCTGGCCTTCCTTTTCCTTAAATTGCAGAGATAGATGTACAATATACAATGAAAGCTTTCTTCCACAAGAGTCCAACCATGAAAATGAGAAAGAGAGAGCATAATATAGACCATCTAACTCCTTTCCCCACCTCTAGGGGTCGAGCTCAGCTTCCTAGAGCAGTTTGAACTAATTCTAAACTAAGCACTAGATAATAGACAGTCCAACAACTTGCCTCTATTACTTAGCTAACTCATCCATGCATTAATTATTCACTTTTTACATCAAGGAAGCTTATAGAAGGGTAAAGAGAGATAAAATCTATCAAAGTGCCATGAAAATATTACATTTATCCATCATCTACAAGTAAAAATGGTCAACCATAGTCAAAACAGTGTTTTTTGACCAAAAATGTGAATTCTGGCAAATCTGGAAGTTCTGGTCGCGCCCCTGGAAGTTCTGGTCGCGCCCCTTCACAGCTGTTTTTGAGTGGGTTCCACTGGTCCAAATTAGGTGAAAGATGGCTCATTGGAAAGCTTGGCCTGTCTACTTTCCATCCCAAGTGGAATTTCTGAATTTGGTGTTGATTTGACCCCTCAAAAACCATTTCTCCCAAGGTCACTTTCTGCAACTCAAAAAGTGGGCAGAAAGTCATTTTTTTGATGTATTTTGAGCTTTTGGAGGCTCAAAACTCAAAACCAGGCTTCTCCCAAGCATTGGTAATTTTTCTTTTTGCATGCCCTTTCCAAAAATGCCAAGTTTTCAATATTCCGAGCAGTCCTCCAAAATGGTCTCACCCGGGTGAGACCATTCCACGGGAAAAACCTGTAAATTGCACAAAAAATTCACAAATGACAAAATTTTCTCCAAATTTCTTGAAATTTGGGCTGGGAGTCCCCAATCAAGTACCATGCTCAGTCAAAGAGGCTTTGGCCAAAGTCTAGAGTGGATCGGGCGTTTTCCTTCGTTTTTGTGCTTTGGCCAACCGTCCTTGGAGCACCTTCGTTCTCGCCGGTACTTTTGACATTTGTCTCAAACCATGCCACCTGTGTAAAAAGTGAAAGAGGTTTTTCTTCCTTGGCATGTTTTGGACAAAAACCTCTCTCAATTTTGCAAAATTCATCTTTGATTGCTCAGAAACAGCTTTTGAGTGAAACTTGTCCCGATGTGTGAAACAAGGGATTTTGTCGAAATGGAGCGAAATGAAAGGGATAGAGGGCTTCTAAATTCTTGGGGAAATTTTTGGGAGTGGGGAGGGATGTTAGGAAGCAGGGGAAAGTGGAATCTCAGAGATTGAGTGAGGGGAAGGGGTCGAAAAGGACGAAACACAGGCCCAACCTAGAAAATTGCCAGGTTGTAGCTAGAAACTAGGGTTTGTGCAAAAATGAGGAATTTGGGGGATCTGAGTGTTGGGAAGTGTTTGATAAGGTAGGTGAAGGGTAGGGGAAGGTGTATGAACATCAGGAAACAAGTTTTGCCGATGATTTGTCCCCCCAAGAGAAACTGCCTTCAAAACCCTAAGAGAGGGAAATGACCTTGCCTGGGCGCAACTGAAGCATGAACAAGGTATCAAATGACTCATTAGACACTGAGATGATAATGACAACCCTATGAATGATAATACACTCAGCTGAATGATGACATAGACTGACATTTGGGCAACTTTGAACAGAGTGAAAGCAAACCCTAGACCTAATGCTTAGTGACCAAATTTTGCTTGAAAACTCTTTGAAATGACAAAATTTGACCTTGACACTTCAAAATCACTTTGTAAGAGCACATTTGATCACTGGAGGAAGGCTGGAAAGACTGACACTAACATTGACTCCAATGGGGATGGTAGCTCCTTGGAGGTGCCAAGAACCTTAGACATCTGGGAGAGCAGACCAGTGCTTTCAACCATTGGGCGATGGAGTCATTATGTACACCTTTGACACAAAACTTTTGACACATTTATTGAATGAAAACTTGACTGAAAACTGACTGAAACTTAACTGAAGCTTGACTCAAACCGACTCGATGACAAACTGAAATAACTTGAAAAACTCACTCAACAGACCAAACACAAATGACTCATGACTGACTTAACTAAAACAAGAACTTACAAAGCTTTTTGAAGGGCAGCAATCCATCAAGATTTGAAATCATGATGACAACCACCTGTGTTGCTTACAAGACAATATACATCAAACTATATCATAATGCCAGTGTAACCAATCAACCAAATGCCTTCTTGACTGATTCTCCCAATCAGATCTCATGATCAACAATAGATACTGGTAACCGGCATGCAACAACATAGCTGACCATGATCTCCTTCATCACTGAACATTGCAATAAACACTATCACTGCTGGCTGCAACAAACTTGCTAGAGGATCGTGAAAAACATGAAGATTTGCCACTGCCACCTCATGTTGAAAGAACAAGGTGTCTTTTGCTTCAAATTTTGATCTGCCTTCATCATGTGCTTCAGTAAAAGTATGCTCATGGGCTTCAAAAAATTCTGAACACATGGATGAGCAGATCTCTTCTTGGAAAAGTATTTCAGCACATGAAACATATGAAGAATCTGAATGGAAATCCTGAATGCTATGATCTTCTATGGTGTGAATGTGCTGTAAGTCATCTTCATATGATATCACAACCAAATTATCAAGTTCCTTATTACATTCTTCAATCATAAGGAAAGAAACTTCAGCTGATTCTTGAAGTGCAAAAATGACATTTCTATCACCTACCATAAATTCATCCAAAGGAACCGTTTCACTTACTTGAATGAAGATGTCATCTTGCTTTTCATGAACTGACTGAATTACTTCCTCATGCAGACTCTGTTCTGATGGCATGAGAATATTTGGATCAAAAACTTTATCTATGATCTCAACAACAAAACCCTCCTTTTCAGAAGAAGAAGAAGGTCCACCATCATCTTTTTGACCATGTGCACACTGCATTTCTGCGTTAACTTGAGCTGGAACAAGACCTCTCAAAAGTAGATCTATCTCATCTTCAGATAGAGGAGATAATACCTTTTGTTTTCTTTTGTTTAAACAGTAATTATCTTCATATGACAAGGCATTCAAACTATCATTTTTTACTGAGTTATCGAAAGGAGATTCATCACTTACTTGCACAAAAGTCTCACCTTGTTGTTCATGAACATCTGAATCCAAAACTCTGTCTATGATCTCAACAGCAGAGCTCTCTTTGATGGGTTGCATGCTGCTGTCTTCTGTGGGCAGATCTGAAACAAGCTCTTCTCTTTCATTATTTTCAGCCATATGACCATCTTCAAGCTGCTGATCTTGATTCTGCTGCAAAATGTCCTGATCATCTTGATGGGAATCCTCCAAGTTTTCTTGGTGAAACGGATTCTCATACAAAGCCTCCATGATCTCAACATCCATAAAATTATTATCTTCATAATACTTCTCAAGGCTTTCAATAAAATTATGTACATGGCTACAACAGTTCTGAACTAAAATCAAAGATGGATATGATTCTTTATACTTTTCAAAGAACACGGTATGAAAATCCCTTAAACAATAAATTGAAGCAGATGGCAAACTTTCATACCAGAATCGGGCTTCATCTTCCAGAGTAGCCATAAACATTTTCATCAAACAGTCCTAAGGAAAATTGATCTTTAACTTGCGAACATGCATATGAAATCTAATCAAATGTAAAGCAGCATCCTTTTTACCATCAGCGTTAAATGTGGGCAGATTCCTTGACCAATCTACCTTGGGCATCTTATTCGGAAAACCTGGAATGTGATCTCGGCTCAAGGGAGCATATCTTCTTGCAATCTGATCCATCTTGAGAAATCTCAAAGCTACTGATCTCTCTGCAGTGAAGTCACCATGAAGCACAGGTTGCTGGATTCTTCAGTGAAAGGAGTCGCCAGTGAATGATTTCAGCCTTTCAAGTGTCTGATCGTTGTCCACTATCAACAATCAGATCTGAACTTGATATATGTACTGGGGTAAAAAAATGCAAATGAAGTGGTCGTATTCACAAGCTCACGGAGATTGACTGAAGTAGCGTTTATCTACTAACGCTGATGTAAAACAAGAGCGTTTTCGAAGGCTTCTGGCGTAACTTCAGGCTCCGTCTAAGACTTATGAAACAAACACATCAATCAAAAAACAATTTTGTTCTCCCCAGTATGGTCGCCACTATGTTAGCGCTTGGAATTCACCTAGGCTGAGATAGACAAACTCTCAAGGCTACATCAAACCATTTCACCTCGTAGCTAGCCCTACGAGGTATGAGAAGGCTCTCTCGGGTCAGATTTGATAGATCTTTCAATATGATTAGGCTGACCAATTATGAATAAGGATTTTAGGCTAGTAAATTGATAGGGGGGTTGATTTAATGATTTTTGGGATTTTTGGTGGCAATTGGTGGAAGTGCATTTCAGGGTGCGGGAAATGAGCACAGTTTTTGCAGGGGGATCTTAGGGGCAAGGTAGGAGTGAATGCTGATGCCTTAATCTGAGGTGGATGATCAGGAATGATAGAGGAGGAGCTAAAGAGGGCAAACAACCAATTTGAATCCTCTCTAGACAGTAGAAAACATAAATATTGAACAAACTAAAAAGCTGAGCATGTCAAAGCATGAATTCAAACTTTATCACTTCATCTGTCCAATTAGAAGCAAAAGAGAGATGTGGAATACATAAACAAACTTACAAGAACATGTAGAGAACACACCATCAACACAACAATCCACAAGAATCCACAATGATGTCTGCAAAACCCTGGCCTTCCTTTTCCTTAAATTGCAGAGATAGATGTACAATATACAATGAAAGCTTTCTTCCACAAGAGTCCAACCATGAAAATGAGAAAGAGAGAGCATAATATAGACCATCTAACTCCTTTCCCCACCTCTAGGGGTCGAGCTCAGCTTCCTAGAAGCAGTTTGAACTAATTCTAAACTAAGCACTAGATAATAGACAGTCCAACAACTTGCCTCTATTACTTAGCTAACTCATCCATGCATTAATTATTCACTTTTTACATCAAGGAAGCTTATAGAAGGGTAAAGAGAGATAAAATCTATCAAAGTGCCATGAAAATATTACATTTATCCATCATCTACAAGTAAAAATGGTCAACCATAGTCAAAACAGTGTTTTTTGACCAAAAATGTGAATTCTGGCAAATCTGGAAGTTCTGGTCGCGCCCCTGGAAGTTCTGGTCGCGCCCCTTCACAGCTGTTTTTGAGTGGGTTCCACTGGTCCAAATTAGGTGAAAGATGGCTCATTGGAAAGCTTGGCCTGTCTACTTTCCATCCCAAGTGGAATT
This sequence comes from Pinus tabuliformis, assembly GCA_031772625.1. NCBI lineage: Eukaryota > Viridiplantae > Streptophyta > Pinopsida > Pinales > Pinaceae > Pinus > Pinus tabuliformis. Next base: position 754,874,915 of record CM062804.1, read on the forward strand.
TCTGAATTTGGTGTTGATTTGACCCCTCAAAAACCATTTCTCCCAAGGTCACTTTCTGCAACTCAAAAAGTGGGCAGAAAGTCATTTTTTTGATGTATTTTGAGCTTTTGGAGGCTCAAAACTCAAAACCAGGCTTCTCCCAAGCATTGGTAATTTTTCTTTTTGCATGCCCTTTCCAAAAATGCCAAGTTTTCAATATTCCGAGCAGTCCTCCAAAATGGTCTCACCCGGGGTGAGACCATTCCACGGGAAAAACCTGTAAATTGCACAAAAAATTCACAAATGACAAAATTTTCTCCAAATTTCTTGAAATTTGGGCTGGGAGTCCTCAATCAAGTACCATGCTCAGTCAAAGAGGCTTTGGCCAAAGTCTAGAGTGGATCGGGCGTTTTCCTTCGTTTTTGTGCTTTGGCCAACCGTCCTTGGAGCACCTTCGTTCTCGCCGGTACTTTTGACATTTGTCTCAAACCATGCCACCTGTGTAAAAAGTGAAAGAGGTTTTTCTTCCTTGGCATGTTTTGGACAAAAACCTCTCTCAATTTTGCAAAATTCATCTTTGATTGCTCAGAAACAGCTTTTGAGTGAAACTTGTCCCGATGTGTGAAACAAGGGATTTTGTCGAAATGGAGCGAAATGAAAGGGATAGAGGGCTTCTAAATTCTTGGGGAAATTTTTGGGAGTGGGGAGGGATGTTAGGAAGCAGGGGAAAGTGGAATCTCAGAGATTGAGTGAGGGGAAGGGGTCGAAAAGGACGAAACACAGGCCCAACCTAGAAAATTGCCAGGTTGTAGCTAGAAACTAGGGTTTGTGCAAAAATGAGGAATTTGGGGATCTGAGTGTTGGGAAGTGTTTGATAAGGTAGGTGAAGCGTAGGGGAAGGTGTATGAACATCAGGAAACAAGTTTTGCCGATGATTTGTCCCCCCAAGAGAAACTGCCTTCAAAACCCTAAGAGAGGGAAATGACCTTGCCTGGGCGCAACTGAAGCATGAACAAGGTATCAAATGACTCATTAGACACTGAGATGATAATGACAACCCTATGAATGATAATACACTCAGCTGAATGATGACATAGACTGACATTTGGGCAACTTTGAACAGAGTGAAAGCAAACCCTAGACCTAATGCTTAGTGACCAAATTTTGCTTGAAAACTCTTTGAAATGACAAAATTTGACCTTGACACTTCAAAATCACTTTGTAAGAGCACATTTGATCACTGGAGGAAGGCTGGAAAGACTGACACTAACATTGGCTCCAATGGGGATGGTAGCTCCTTGGAGGTGCCAAGAACCTTAGACATCTGGGAGAGCAGACCAGTGCTTTCAACCATTGGGCGATGGAGTCATTATGTACACCTTTGACACAAAACTTTTGACACATTTATTGAATGAAAACTTGACTGAAAACTGACTGAAACTTAACTGAAGCTTGACTCAAACCGACTCGATGACAAACTGAAATAACTTGAAAAACTCACTCAACAGACCAAACACAAATGACTCATGACTGACTTAACTAAAACAAGAACTTACAAAGCTTTTTGAAGGGCAGCAATCCATCAAGATTTGAAATCATGATGACAACCACCTGTGTTGCTTACAAGACAATATACATCAAACTATATCATAATGCCAATGTAACCAATCAACCAAATGCCTTCTTGACTGATTCTCCCAATCAGATCTCATGATCAACAATAGATACTGGTAACCGGGCATGCAACAACATAGCTGACCATGATCTCCTTCATCACTGAACATTGCAATAAACACTATCACTGCTGGCTGCAACAAACTTGCTAGAGGATCGTGAAAAACATGAAGATTTGCCACTGCCACCTCATGTTGAAAGAACAAGGTGTCTTTTGCTTCAAATTTTGATCTGCCTTCATCATGTGCTTCAGTAAAAGTATGCTCATGGGCTTCAAAAAATTCTGAACACATGGATGAGCAGATCTCTTCTTGGAAAAGTATTTCAGCACATGAAACATATGAAGAATCTGAATGGAAATCCTGAATGCTATGATCTTCTATGGTGTGAATGTGCTGTAAGTCATCTTCATATGATATCACAACCAAATTATCAAGTTCCTTATTACATTCTTCAATCATAAGGAAAGAAACTTCAGCTGATTCTTGAAGTGCAAAAATGACATTTCTATCACCTACCATAAATTCATCCAAAGGAACCGTTTCACTTACTTGAATGAAGATGTCATCTTGCTTTTCATGAACTGACTGAATTACTTCCTCATGCAGACTCTGTTCTGATGGCATGAGAATATTTGGATCAAAAACTTTATCTATGATCTCAACAACAAAACCCTCCTTTTTAGAAGAAGAAGAAGGTCCACCATCATCTTTTTGACCATGTGCACACTGCATTTATGCGTTAACTTGAGCTGGAACAAGACCTCTCAAAAGTAGATCTATCTCATCTTTAGATAGAGGAGATAATACCTTTTGTTTTCTTTTGTTTAAACAGTAATTATCTTCATATGACAAGGCATTCAAACTATCATTTTTTACTGAGTTATCGAAAGGAGATTCATCACTTACTTGCACAAAAGTCTCACCTTGCTGTTCATGAACATCTGAATCCAAAACTCTGTCTATGATCTCAACAGCAGAGCTCTCTTTGATGGGTTGCATGCTGCTGTCTTCTGTGGGCAGATCTGAAACAAGCTCTTCTCTTTCATTATTTTCAGCCATATGACCATCTTCAAGCTGCTGATCTTGATTCTGCTGCAAAATGTCCTGATCATCTTGATGGGAATCCTCCAAGTTTTCTTGGTGAAACGGATTCTCATATAAAGCCTCCATGATCTCAACATCCATAAAATTATCATCTTCATAATACTTCTCAAGGCTTTCAATAAAATTATGTACATGGCTACAACAGTTCTGAACTAAAATCAAAGATGGATATGATTCTTTATACTTTTCAAAGAACACAGTATGAAAATCCCTTAAACAATAAATTGAAGCAGATGGCAAACTTTCATACCAGAATCGGGCTTCATCTTCCAGAGTAGCCATAAACATTTTCATCAAACAGTCCTCAGGAAAATTGATCTTTAACTTGCGAACATGCATATGAAATCTAATCAAATGTAAAGCAGCATCCTTCTTACCATCAGCGTTAAATGTGGGCAGATTCCTTGACCAATCTACCTTGGGCATCTTATTCGGAAAACCTGGAATGTGATCTCGGCTCAAGGGAGCATATCTTCTTGCAATCTGATCCATCTTGAGAAATCTCAAAGCTACTGATCTCTTTGCAGTGAAGTCACCATGAAGCACAGGTTGCTGGATTCTTCAGTGAAAGGAGTCGCCAGTAAATGATTTCAGCCTTTCAAGTGTCTGATCGTTGTCCACTATCAACAATCAGATCTGAACTTGATATATGTACTGGGGTAAAAAAATGCAAATGAAGTGGTCGTATTCACAAGCTCACGGAGATTGACTGAAGCAGCGTTTATCTACTAACGCTGATGTAAAACAAGAGCGTTTTCGAAGGCTTCTGGCGTAACTTCAGGCTCCGTCTAAGACTTATGAAACAAACACATCAATCAACAAACAATTTTGTTCTCCCCAGTATGGTCGCCACTATGTTAGCGCTTGGAATTCACCTAGGCTGAGATAGACAAACTCTCAAGGCTACATCAAACCATTTCACCTCGTAGCTAGCCCTACGAGGTATGAGAAGGCTCTCTCGGGTCAGATTTGATAGATCTTTCAATATGATTAGGCTGACCAATTATGAATAAGGATTTTAGGCTAGTAAATTGATAGGGGGGTTGATTTAATGATTTTTGGGATTTTTGGTGGCAATTGGTGGAAGTGCATTTCAGGGTGCGGGAAATGAGCACAGTTTTTGCAGGGGGATCTTAGGGGCAAGGTAGGAGTGAATGCTGATGCCTTAATCTGAGGTGGATGATCAGGAATGATAGAGGAGGAGCTAAAGAGGGCAAACAACCAATTTGAATCCTCTCTAGACAGTAGAAAACATAAATATTGAACAAACTAAAAAGCTGAGCATGTCAAAGCATGAATTCAAACTTTATCACTTCATCTGTCCAATTAGAAGCAAAAGAGAGATGTGGAATACATAAACAAACTTACAAGAACATGTAGAGAACACACCATCAACACAACAATCCACAAGAATCCACAATGATGTCTGCAAAACCCTGGCCTTCCTTTTCCTTAAATTGCAGAGATAGATGTACAATATACAATGAAAGCTTTCTTCCACAAGAGTCCAACCATGAAAATGAGAAAGAGAGAGCATAATATAGACCATCTAACTCCTTTCCCCACCTCTAGGGGTCGAGCTCAGCTTCCTAGGAGCAGTTTGAACTAATTCTAAACTAAGCACTAGATAATAGGCAGTCCAACAACTTGCCTCTATTACTTAGCTAACTCATCCATGCATTAATTATTCACTTTTTACATCAAGGAAGCTTCTAGAAGGGTAAAGAGAGATAAAATCTATCAAAGTGCCATGAAAATATTACATTTATCCATCATCTACAAGTAAAAATGGTCAACCATAGTCAAAACAGTGTTTTTTGACCAAAAATGTGAATTCTGGCAAATCTGGAAGTTCTGGTCGCGCCCCTGGAAGTTCTGGTCGCGCCCCTTCACAGCTGTTTTTGAGTGGGTTCCACTGGTCCAAATTAGGTGTAAGATGGCTCATTGGAAAGCTTGGCCTGTCTACTTTCCATCCCAAGTGGAATTTCTGAATTTGGTGTTGATTTGACCCCTCAAAAACCATTTCTCCCAAGGTCACTTTCTGCAACTCAAAAAGTGGGCAGAAAGTCATTTTTTTGATGTATTTTGAGCTTTTGGAGGCTCAAAACTCAAAACCAGGCTTCTCCCAAGCATTGGTAATTTTTCTTTTTGCATGTCCTTTCCAAAAATGCCAAGTTTTCAATATTCCGAGCAGTCCTCCAAAATGGTCTCACCCGGGTGAGACCATTCCACGGGAAAAACCTGTAAATTGCACAAAAAATTCACAAATGACAAAATTTTCTCCAAATTTCTTGAAATTTGGGCTGGGAGTCCTCAATCAAGTACCATGCTCAGTCAAAGAGGCTTTGGCCAAAGTTTGGAGTGGATCGGGCGTTTTCCTTCGTTTTTGTGCTTTGGCCAACCGTCCTTGGAGCACCTTCGTTCTCGCCGGTACTTTTGACATTTCTCTCAAACGATGACACCCGTGTAAAAAGTGAAAGAGGTTTTTCTTCCTTGGCATGTTGTGGACAAAAACCTCTCTCAATTTTGCAAAATTCATCTTTGATTGCTCAGAAACAGCTTTTGAGTGAAACTTGTCCCGATGTGTGAAACAAGGGATTTTGTCGAAATGGAGCGAAATGAAAGGGATAGAGGGCTTCTAAATTCTTGGGGAAATTTTTGGGAGTGGGGAGGGATGTTAGGAAGCAGGGGAAAGTGGAATCTCAGAGATTGAGTGAGGGGAAGGGGTCGAAAAGGATGAAACACAGGCCCAACCTAGAAAATTGCCAGGTTGTAGCTAGAAACTAGGGTTTGTGCAAAAATGAGGAATTTGGGGGATCTAAGTGTTGGGAAGTGTTTGATAAGGTAGGTGAAGGGTAGGGGAAGGTGTATGAACATCAAGAAACAAGTTTTGCCGATGATTTGTCCGCCCAAGAGAAACTGCCTTCAAAACCCTAAGAGAGGGAAATGACCTTGCCTGGGCGCAACTGAAGCATGAACAAGGTATCAAATGACTCATTAGACACTGAGATGATAATGAAAACCCTATGAATGATAATACACTCAGCTGAATGATGACATAGACTGACATTTGGGCAACTTTGAACAGAGTGAAAGCAAACCCTAGACCTAATGCTTAGTGACCAAATTTTGCTTGAAAACTCTTTGAAATGACAAAATTTGACCTTGACACTTCAAAATCACTTTGTAAGAGCACATTTGATCACTGGAGGAAGGCTGGAAAGACTGACACTAACAGAACCAATGGTGATATGACCAGTGAATGGAATAACCCAACCTGACTCAATCATGGTGATGGAGTGAAAGTGTCATGTTCAAGAGCGACCTGCTACGAATAAAGTTTCTTTAAGTTTTCTTCCCAATTTTCCCCAGTCATTTTTTACCAGTACCTCTTTATTTTTGTCAAGCTTGAGGAGGATAACATATGCTTGTTCTATAATTTTCCCTTCAGGCAAACCCGTTGCTATGTTTTAATGAGCCCAGCAACAGTGAAACTCGCTCTTGTCTGAATGGACAAGTTTGTCGCTATTGTTTTAACGAGTTTAATGACAAGGATAACTCGGTTATTTTCAATTTTAGACATTTTGAAAAGAGACAGAAAGAATACTCCAATATTTATTTTTCGTAATATAATCCCTTAAGTCCGAAAAAGTATAAAACAATGCGAAAGGAATTACTTTTCGATAGCTTTAACGAGCCGAACAAGACAAACGCTCGATATTTTTGTGTAATAATCCCTCAGGTCCAAAAAGATTAAAATCTAGAGGAGGGATAGCACTTCCAATCACTTTAACGAGATGGAGAGGCCAATTGCTTGGCAATCTTTTCATATTTTACGAGTGAGATGAAAAGAGATTAAAGGAGACTCGTTTTCTGAGGAACGAGTGATGTTTTCAGATAGCAGCTGGTTCCAGGTAAGGTTTGGAACTTTCCAATCATGATAGTGTAAATAAAGTGGCTAATAGGATCACTCATCGCAACTGTTCCTCAAAAGGGGTAAACAATCAAATGGAGGAGAATGATCAGCTAAAATAGAGTGGAGGTGATGGTAAGAACACGACCAAGGCTCAAAAACTGATGATAATCATTCACAATGGTTATTTACCGAAGGTGGGTTCATTTTTTAATGAGCTTAAACTCTGGTGGAACATATGCTCATTACTAATTTTAATTTTTAACGAGCTTGAACTTCACGTAAAACTGCTAGTGCCAGTCGTATAATTAGGATGTCTCATCAATAGGTTCATTTTTTAGGGAGCTTGCACCATTCGAAATTATGCTCTGACTCCTTTTATTATGTAAGCTAGGAACGACCAATCCTATGAGTTTAAAGGGTTAAGAACCTACAAACTAAGAAAATAAATGGTCATTTTTCACTTGCACGCAAAAAGGTTTACGTGCCCCTAGGTATAGCAAAGTAGAGTTTCCTAGGTTACCCCTCAATTTGCAGACAAAACACTTGTTCTACTGGGAAAGGCCTACCTTTTGCAGGTTACCCTTCAATTTGCAGACAAAACATTTGTTCTATCGGGAAAGGCATACCTTCTAACAGAGGTATCTTATTTTGGTCTAATCCCATTTTCCTAAACATACGGGTGTGTCAGACCAGTCATATATCCTCTGCGGAAACCTACCCTATACCTGAAGTTTTCCAACCGAAGCAGACCAGGGTGCATGCCCCCTGGGTTTCAGTCTTGACCACCGAATCACTCGGGCTCATCGGGTGGACGGACTGGAGATTGATGAGACATTCCTTGTTCAAAAAGACCTGTTAAGGATGGAATTTGACTATTAGCTATGTGTGAACCGGGGAATGAAAGCTGGTCTATGGGCTGGACCACTCTACCTTCATGCGGAAAACACATTACTTGAAAGAGTGAGGAGACGATGGCTCCCATGCTATAAATGTAGTCGCGTCCAAGGAGTAGATTGTAATCTAAAGGTCCTTGGACTACCATTACGTTCAGATAAATGATTTTCCTTCTCAAAGTTATAGGCAAACTTGGAAGGATCCCTAATAGTCGACTGGTTCCTTTATCGAAGCCTGTCAAATTTCGCATCTCAGGCAAAAGCGATGGCGAACCAAGCGCTTTCCAAGTAGTTGAGGAAAGGATACTCACAGAAGCCCCTTCATCTATGATGGTACCAACCATGACCATTTTGTAAGTTTGCACTATGATTCGAAATGGTACATTAGATGGTAAACGGGGTCTGCCTAGTAGATTCCAATCGAAGGAAACGACTAGGTTGCTTGGAGGTGGGATTGAATAAACGGTCGGATACAACTCTGACGAATTTCCTTCCTGCGGTAAAGGAATGGGTAGATTGCCCCCATGTTCATCGGAGTCCGTGTTTACAAAAAAAATTTGAACGGTGTCGTTCTCATTCTCTTCGGTGACTATATCATCTGAAGGTAAATCTCTTGAAGTCACGATGGGGTCGACTACCGTCTCAACCTATTGAATTTGGTCCAATGTGGACTCAGAGGGTTTATCTTCAACGATAGATGCTTCAGCCGACTCCAAAGGTGGGTCAGTCAGATTTTCAACTAGCAATGGATTCGGCAAGAGTTTCTTGTACCTAGGAGGGAGTCGCTGCAGTGATACAAGACGATTAGCCAAGACTCTTTTAGCTTCATCCAGGAAGGGACAATGGTGGAGGGCATGATTGCCTTCACACAATCTGTAGGGAAATTTAGACTTTCCTTTTTGTCTGGTGACTTTTCTTTCACTAGTTAAAGGTGTACTTTCAACATGATCGTCAGAGGTTGACGACACAGGATTGTGCAAGCGGGGAGACCAGTCCCTTAGGATCTGTGGGATGCAAGGACAATCTCGGTGATAGTGGTCTCCTTTGCAAATGACACATGGAGATTTAGGTTTAGATGGTGCAGTGTGTGGATTTTCGCTAGATGATGCATGATTGCCCCTTTTTGCCATTGGCTTCTTCTTCTTCTTCTCCTTCCCCTTCTTCTTCTTCTCAGTTACTTGGTTTTTAGTTTTACTATCTTTACCAAGCGAAGAGGAAGAGGGAGAGGGAGAGACAAATGAAGTAGAAGGTTGGGGGGAACTCTGGTATCATCTAGTTGCTGATTCGATTGTTCAGGAATCACCGTGCTTTGAACGACAGAGTTCGAGAAAAGCCATACTGGCAGGCCAATTGTCCGTCCTGGAAGGGACAACGTGGCCATATGGGGTGCACCAACATCTCCCCAAGAGGAGAAAGGACTAGGACTTCCCCCAAGGGGAAATCCTTGGTTGGTGGACTCCATTTTTTCAACCTAAGACCAACGAGGGAATAGTGACGTTATTCCGATTAAAATAAATTTTATATGCTTTGACACAACTTGCTTTTTCAATTTTTAAGAGTCGAGAAAAAGCTAAAGATGACTCTAGTCACCTTTGATTTTTAATGAGCCTGAAGTGACAAATGCTCAGATGGACTTTTTCCTTTAAGGTGTTTGAAAAGGAATGAAAGAGACTACTCTGGAAATCTAGATAGAGGGATTACCAAACCAATCGCAAAATTGTAGAATACTTTTTATGGTACGACAGTCAATCTTCCCGAATGCTGTGTTCAGTGCATTGCGATTGATAGGGCCGCAGACACAACTTCCTAAGGATAAAGGATATATCCTATTGTGGTCTCCCAATATATACTCGACGATACATGGGAGCACAAGTTTGTACTGGCACTTGTCATCTCAAAGAGGAGGAATCACCCAACCTACGGTGAAAGCGACAGTTACCAGGCTTTATGACGCCAGAATACGTCTCTAGCCTAGACTTCTAGATGTTGTGCGTTAGGTTCCAAAGCGTTTTTATGTTCATTGAATTTATTTTACAATTGATCTTTCTTAAGAAATTTTCCTTTAAGGTTCACAGTGTGATGTAGATATACAATTCCTAAAATGGAATCTAAGATGATAAACAGTCATTTAATCTTCTTTTTGCAATGAAAATCCTAGCTACTAAGGAAAGAGAAATGAAATCATTTCAACATAGAGCAGAGAGCACACACTAGATGCACTGTCTTAAATCAAAATCAACAAGCATTCTAAATGAAAATGCACGTGCATGTATTTGTTTTCCGCTTTCTTAATGTGTGAATGACAAAAAGAATGCTAAATAAAAATCTGAATTATTTCTTCTTTCAAAGCGACAGTACTAATGATTTTCTTTTCAAAAAACGATAGTAAGGCAAGACGACACTTTGCAATTTTGAATTGAAAACTACTTTCGACACTTGAAATACTTATAAATTTAGATCAAATACAAGAGTAACAGTGTAATCGACTATCAAAAAGAGAAGTATTCTTTTCTTTGACTGAAAACGACACTTGTGACACTTTCGAATCAAAAGAAAACAGTTCGATTAAGCTAATTCTTCGTAAAAGAGAACTGTAAATGGCACACAATAGATAAAAACATTCATAATTCTTTGTACAATAGAGGTTGGATGATGCAAAGAAAGGGGGTTTCAACAATGGTCTACTGATCATAGACAACAAAACTCCTGAATAAAACTGAAGAGAGTGAAGAAAAAACCAAAATCTGGAGGCAAATATAGTCTTATCTAATCATCGCACCTGTAACACAGGGAAACATGGATGCATCCCACCTACTGCACACGGGAGGTGCGATGCATCCAGATTTCCTAAAGGAGAGGGTGTGATGGTCAAGGAACGAGACTTTAACTTGGTTTTTGGTCACAGTTTGCAGTTTAGTTTAGAGATTTAGGCTTAGCAAATGATAGTCAGTAACTACAAAGTATAGGGCTGATCTAATGAGGTTACTCAAGCCACCTCTAGGGCACTTAGGATTTTTGCAAGTCAATTGTTCAGTTCATAAACAAACCTGGAGATTGACTGAAGCAGCATTGATCTACTTTGCACTTGCATAGCAAATGAAGTTCGAAGCCTAGCTGGCTTGAATTCAGGCTCCATCTATGGTTTATGAATCAAACAAATAGAGACAAGAAATCAAACTAATCGATCCCCAGCGGAGTCGCCATTTTTTTATCAGGAAATCTAGTGTCTATTCAGAGCTGCTAGTCCCACTAAGATTGGTAGCTATCTTAGAAACAAATAGATTGAATTCACTTGTTTTTCCTTTATGAGAGAGAGATGAGAAAGAAGCAGAGAGTAACAACCTCAGTCTTCCGCTTAGCTCCTTGCTTGTTTCCTTTCCCCTTTGACAGAATCTCGCCACTACTTCCTTACTTGTCCCACTTCAAAGAGCACCTGTAGATTCACAGCAGCATAATACCATCAAAGCATAGAGATCTTTCACTGTAAACAATATAGTATCAGATATATATTGACCATACAAATGCATATATCAACACAATATTCAGAGATACACAAGAATATGGAGGAAAACTCAAATAGCTTTATTAGTAAAAGTCGTAGAAGAGAGGATTACAACCACTTGGTCTAACCTAGTGCCATCCTCCCAGCTTGAAAGCCCTCTTCACCTCATACAAAGCAAGATCACCCAACAATGTCTTCAAAGAGAAACCAGCAGCACCTCTTTGCAAATTACCCAATTCCCACCTTTGGATCTCTTGGATGAGGGATCCATTTATAGATATTTGCAAGGGGGTGAGTCAGCTTCTGGGATTTTGATTAGTGTCATCTCTCTGATAGTTCTTAGTTCCACATGGAGATTTTAGATCTCTTACTCATCCCTAGGCGAACTCAGAGAGGCCAGTGTCAAATGAGCAATTTCTAGAAGATTCTCTGGGTTTCCACCTAGAAAACTGCTTGTGCCATTTGTCTGCTCTCGCTCATCATACCCTACAGAAGGGATTTTCGGTATGCATCACACTTTTTTCATGTGGCAGGTGACATGCATCGCACCCTTTGCACTGGGTAGTCTATATGGTCCTGCTTTGACCAGTTCTGAGTGGTTTTTCATGGAAAACTTCTGGGAGATGATGTAATCAGCCAACCTTGCTCCTTTAGGGTATGAAACAACACTTTTAGGGACTTAGAAGCCCTTGGTTTATGGACATATGTGATTGGGGTTGCAGTGCCCAAATATGTCTATAACACCAGGGCCAACTGTCCAGTTATAGTTATAACCCCTATGGACAAAATCCCTATGGGCGAAATCCGTCCGGACAAAATCAATGGGGGAAACAAACAGCTGGGTGGAGCTCTGGTGCTACCTCCTACCCACAGCCTTAGATGTCCTTTAACCCTCAATTACCCTTTTTAGCAACGTTGGAGTTACCGAATGTGTACAAACTAACAAATGATCCTATTCTTCATAATCCGTATTGGCCACTGGTTCCAACTAAAATTCTCAGTGATTGTCCCAAGTTTGACGGTAAAGCTGGAGAAGATCCCCAAGCCCATGTCATGAATTATCATCTATGGTGTTCGTCAAACTCATGGCTTGATGATTCAATCCGGCTCCGCCTTTTTCAATGGACCCTCACTGGCTCTGTTGCTAAATGGTATATTAAGCGAGCTCGCGGATTCGATATGAGACGGGCACACATCTCCTGACATCCTAAAAATAGACCATGGCCACGCATATCTCTGATCATATCCATGAATGGAGACAACATCACCGTTTGATTAAGTTTTGGATTCCCGGTCAGCTTCTGATTGAATGGTTCACAACCTCATTTGTCGGTCTAATAGCCCAGGACATTGCTATGGGGGCATGTGTAACTGAAGAACAAGCTATTGCACGTGCCCAGTACCTCGACTTGGTTTACTCCCAGTCCAATACACTATACGATTATTTTCCTGATGCTCCGAGGCCCGAAACTTCCAAAGCCTCGCCAACACCATTTGTTGATGGTGTCATTGGCTCTGTTAATACGTCCTCTAAGAAATCTTTCGTGAACCCTGCGAAGCAAAAGTCGAATGCTTCGAATGAAAAAACTTCTCGGGCTATATCCAATTTTGGTAACACTTCTGAGGTTAACTCCATTCAGTCCACCACAGCGAACAAATCCTCGAAAGGGAAAAAGAAGGGAAAAGGAAAGAATAAGGCTGATCAACCAAAGTAGGATTCCCCTAAACCTCCACCCGAGGAAGGTGCCAAATGCAAGCCTAAGTATCCTTGCCTTATCTGTGACAAGGATGACTATACAAAAGACTACTTGAGGAATTTGTTGAAAGGTGCCCCTAGGACTCCTGCCATGCTCAAAGAGCCTTTTCCCTCACAGCAAACGCAAATGGTGGCTGATCCATCTCAATCCTCTTCTCCCTTTGGTTCTCAGGCATTTATGGCTGGGATGATCCCCATCCACATTAGTACTCAGGCAAAAGAGTATCAGTTGCCTACCGTGAAGGATACTAAGGTCCCCTCTAGTGCTCCTTCATCCAATTCTAGTCCCCTCCATATCGAGCGGCCTAGCACTGAAGCGGTCATCCGGCCTCCTCCTAAGGGTGTGCTCCGGAAGTCTTCTTACAACCCTAATGCTCGTGCTGCTTAGCACTACAACATCATTGAGTACTTATCCTAGGCTTCGTCAGCTATGTCCGCATTATAAGTCCTCCAGAGCTGTCCCTCCCAGAGGAAGTCGTTGCTATCGGCTATCAGTGGAATTGACCCAGCCGACTCGGACCTGATCACTTTTGACCTAGAAAGTCATATACCGAGACTGCCTCAGCAAATTGCCTTCCTTATCTAGGTCATCATCAGTTCTAAAACAATTCATCGTACAGTCATTGATGAAGGCGCTTCTACTTGCATCATGTATGTTGCTTGTTGGAAGGCTATTGGTTCTCCGACTCTGAGCTAGTCTCCTATGACCTTGGAGGCCTTTGATGGGAGAGAGTCTCGTCCTTATGGTATACTCCAACACTTGCCTATTACTCTGGAAGGGAAGATGGTCAAAGTGGAGGTCAAAGTTGTTGATTTCAATCTAAACTACAACCTCCTTTTAGGATGAAGCTGGACATATGCCATGCAAGCTGTGGCTTCATCTCTATTTCGTGTTATTTGTTTTCCTCATCAGGGGAAGATCGTCACAGTAGACCAGTTGTCCTTCTTCACCTCCTCCTCCACTGATGGCAACGTGCCTTTTGTGGAGCATACCTCCATTCCGTGTGAGAGTGTGGGTGCTGGACTCTTTAAAGATCCTGCCCTTATGGGTGTTTTTTCACTCCCACCTCCCAACATTGCCCCCATTAATATGATTTCTGTTTGCTCTGATCCTTGGGTTATTCCCCCTGCTAATCAAATAAAATCCTGGGGTGATGAGATTCCGTTGAGTCCTGCCGAGCTCCACTACATCGAAATTGTTTCTGCATCGGCTCCATCTTTTGAATCTGTTCCTTTAAGCAGAGCTCTCGACTTGTACGTTCAATCCCCTTGGCTTGGAGATGGTGCTTCTTCAGACCCTTTAAAGGAAATTTTTCCTTTTGATGAAGCGATTATTGAGACCATGTCTTTTGAGGAACCCCCTTGGTCTGATCATCACCATCGTTCCTTGTTTCTCCCTGCCCATTGGGAAATGCTTACTTGTCTCGAGTGGTTTGCTCCTTGTCTCCCATCTCAACCCCTTCAGACACCCATCCAAGTTCATCAAGTGTCTTCTGAAGGGAATATGGGAAACATTATGCAAACTCAACCAATCGACATCTCTGTTAAACTAGGGATTTTCAAGCACATCCATGTTGGAGTAACTTGTACTTCGGAAGAGATTCAACTTTATACTGATCTTTTTCACAAATTTCGTGATGTGTTTGCTTGGTCTTACAAAGAGATGCCTGGCATCGATCCTAGCATCGTGGTGCATGAGATACCTACCTATCCAGGTGCCAAACCTGTTTGACAGCATCTACGCCCCATGCACCCTCGAAAGGCTGCAGCTATTAAAGCGGAAGTTGAAAAGATTCTTAAGGCTGGCTTCATTTACCCCATCCCACTCACAGATTGGGTTTCTAATATTGTTCCTGTGACTAAAAAACAGGGCACTATTAGGGTATGTGTTGATTATCGTGATATTAATCGTGCCTATCCCAAAGATAACTACCCTACACCCTTCATTGACCAGCTCATTGATGAGTGTGCCAGGAGTGAGATATATTCATTTATGGACGGCTTTTTTGGTTATAACCAGATTAATATTTCGCCTACGGATCAACACAAAACCGCCTTTATCTGTCCATGGGGTACTTTTGCTTATAAAAATCTCCCCTTCGGTTTAAAAAATGTTGGTCCCACCTTCCAACGTGCAATGCCCTATGCGTTTCATGATATTCGACACATTGTGTAGCCTTACTTGGATGATCTTCCGGCTCATTCAGCAAAGCGCCAGGACCATCCAACCCACCTTCGCGAATTTTTTCTCCACTGTCGACACTATCGTATCCGGCTTAATCCACATAAGTGTGTCTTCTACGTTGAGTCAGGCAGACTTCTCAGGTTCATTGTCTCCCTGGAGGGTATCCGTCTTGATCCCCTTAAAGTCAAAGCCATCCTGAATGTCCCTCCCCCTGCTTCTTTGCAGCAATTGCAGAGTTTGCAGGGTAAAGCAAGTTTCTTACAATGATTCATTCCAAATTATGCCAAAGTGGCCAAAGGCTATACGTGGTTATTAAAGTGGGATACCCCTTTTATTTGGGATGCTGCTGCACAAGAGTCATTCGAGCACCTCAAGGCCATCCTTGTTTTTGCTCCGTTGTTGCGTCCCCCTGATTATCACCATGATTACACTCTATATTTAGCCACTGTCGATACCACTATTGGCATGGTTCTCGTTCAAGATGATGATGATGACACTGAGAATGTCATTTACTATCTCAGCCGCAATTTACTAGATACAGAAACTCAATACGCCTATGTCAAGAAGTTGTATTTGGCCGTCGTTTGCACCATCTAATGTTTCTGCCACTATATTTTATTGTGTACCATGATGGTGATTTCTGATTGCAACACAATGATGTACATCTTGTCATGTCAGTTACTGGGGGGAAAATACTCAAAGTGGATTGTCATCATTCAAGAGTTTGACTTGGAGTTCACCACCGCCAAGTCCAAGAAGTCCCTCATCATTGCTTAGTTTCTTTTCTCTCTACCATCTGTTACCGTGCCCTCTCAGTTAGAGGACCATATTCCAGATGAAACTTTGTTCTTGATTAGTACCCTTGATCCTTGGTACAGGGATATTATTGTCTATCTCCAGACATCCTCCTTTCGTCCTGATTTGTCCAAGGATGCTCGGCGACAGATTCGCCATCATTCTCAACCTTATTGCATTATTGGGGACAGTCTGGAGGCTACCCTTCCCATTGAATGTGAGATCCCTTCTCTGCAATTAGTCGTCAAATTACTCCCCAACACTACTCCAGTAGAAGAACGTCTTCTCTACATAGAGTGACTAGACGAGACTTGTCGACTAGCCTCTCTAGCTATTGAAGCACAGAAGAAGAGAGTGAAAACTCACTTCGATCATACTGTCCATCCCTGTTCTTTCGTTGAAGGAGATTTAGTCCTGCTTTATGATCAAGCAAATGATAAGCTAGGGGTAGGAAAATTCGAGCCTATGTGGCATGGGCCGTATATTGTAAAATGAGTTTTGCAAAAAGGGGCCTATGAGCTGATTGATTATGAAGGGAACCCTCTAGATAAGCCCCAAAATGGGCTTTATCTGAAAAAATATTATGCATGAACCCCATGCATTTTTTATTTGTACATACGTGTGTTTTCAGCAGGTGTGTTGTGTGCATGTTTTCATGTCTGGCTTGGTGTGTAGGCGTAATTTCCACTTATTGTGTCTTTTTGCTTCGTGTGCAGATGTCTGATACACCCTACGTTGGTTTCGTTGATGGTGCTCGCCGCAGTACCTAGAATCTTTCTTCTGCGGCGCGGGTGATCTACGATCCTCACGGTGAGTTAGTAGACCTTCAAGGTATTTGTCTAGGTTGCACCAAAAACAATGTCGCTGAATATAGTGCTGTTATTGAATTACTGATTGAGGCTATCAACCTCAGTATTCGTACATTGGTTGTGAATCTGGATTCTTAGCTTGTTGTCCACCAGCTTAATGAGCGTTATTCCGTCAGAGACCATCAGATTTTAAGGTTTTATTTACGTGTTAAATTGTTGGAAAGAAATTTTGATTTTATTACATATCAACACATTCCAAGGAGATTGAACATGTTAACTGATGCATTAGCAAACCATGTATTAGATAGACATTTGCGCAACATGTAATCAAAACAACATATAGAAGCATCCAAAGCACAATAATGAACCATAGGAATATGTATATATATATATATATATATATATATATATATATATATATATATATATATATATATATATATATATATCTTGTGTGGCACACTGAGGTGCTCAAAAAATAAGTGTATATGTTCAAATAGAGTCTTTTCTCTCTGTACATCTGAGACACATGTCTCTCAAAAATTAGCAGGAAATAAAACTTAGGCGTCTACTGTGGTGGGTTATGCTCCCTATAGCACACCACTGCTCGTGCGACTCGCCTCAAAAGTCAGTGTACCTAGGGTATCACCCCTACTGTATGTATCTGGTACTCTATGGGGACCTCCTCGATCCCTCTGTAATCGGGGATCCCCTCTGTCAGGCCCTCAAGATTTTGGGCCACTGTCTCCACTGAATTGCCAACTGGGGGAGCCAAGGCCAGCTCTCTGATGCCCTGTGGATCCCTCCGTGCCTCTGGAGCTAGCCCCACAGGCCTCTCTGGTCCCACGTCTGTAAGTGCCATAGAATACATCATTAGGACATATGCATGAAAAAATCTAAAAAACATCATAAAAGACAAAATACAAAAAATAGTGTGATCAAGTGTTTTACCGCCATCGTCCCACTGCTCGCCAGTGGGTAGCTGCATGTCGGGGTCTCCATGAAAGTCCATACCAGCATATGGCTAGTCCTCAACGAAGATCGTCTGGTTATCTAGCCACTCATGGAATAGTGTCCCCCATGACACTGGTCATCCGCCACCCCCTCGTGGCATAACATGCGCCCACCATGTGATCCTAGTCTCTCGCGGTCTGGGCCTGTCCAAGTCCATATCCTGCAACTGTAGTATCAGCACCCACTCCAGCATGAGTGGGATCAAGATAGACTCGTAGCCAAACTGCTTTGCCTCCCCGCGATGACAGTTGGTGAGCTGTCTTTTCATGTTGGCCATCACTGTTTCTGCCCAGTTGAACATGGTCAGATTGAGGCAGTCAAGAGCCAACCAGAGTTGGGTCTTTGTTGCCTCGTGTTGGGCTTGGGAGCCTACTGCCCTCGTCACCATGAATAGAACTGCACGAAGAACCAAGTCTTCCACTGTGGGAATTTCCACCTTCCTGCTTTTTGATTTGCGTGCCCATGGGCACACTCGTGCTATTAGCATGTCTAGTGATTCGCACATGATCTGTTGGCCCTCTAGAATCAGCCTCTCATTGTGATGGGACAATCCGGTCAGGAAATATATGTTTGTAGCTGTCACACGGAATTGGTCAAGGGTGCGGACACAGCTGACCTTCCTAGAAGTCTAAGACATTCTAATGACAAACAAGACAAAATGGAGTGATCTTTCTCTAAATACACCTTTTACAACATGAAAACTACAAGTGTTTAGGCTTACCTTATTCCAAAACGCTGTTGTTGAAGTCCGTTCTTGACGATCCGGATGAGCTCCTCCTTCAAGTCAATTCCTGCAACCACAAACAATCAAACAATTACCAAGCACTTGCATTTCATATAATAAAACATATATTCAACATGCAGACCAAGGAACACATGAAATAACTCATTAACACAAGCTATTGAGAAAAATAAACCAGTTTGTATTAATAACGAAACAAAGAAACTCTTACAACCTGGCCTTGGTGTTGTGCAAGTTCCTCCCAGGGTCCATCAAGGGTTTTCCTCTACTTTGACAAAGCTCACCCTCTTCCAAGTAGAATCAAGTGAAGACAATCTCTCCTCACAAAGGCTCTAATGGAAGACCTAAATCCTGCAGCATTTACCCAAAGAAAATGTATAGCTCCAACCTCTTCTCCCTCTGGCTCAATGTCTTTATTTATAGTGCTGTAAAGAGGTTATTCAGGTCCACTATCAATGGGATCATCCCCCTCTTTGGGTGGGATAGCTCCCTTATTGATGGGATAAGTTCCCCCTTAATAGAGATACATGAACCAACTGGAGGCGCATCCATTTCATCAAACCGACCTCTAGAATGTTCTAGAAGTAACCACAAGTAACTTTTTCAAGATAAAACTCGCGCATTTTGCCTTTTACAGAGGGACGCACCTGTCCCTTAACATACAGAGCGTCCATGGACGCAGATTTTGTGAACATGGTCAGCGTCCCCGCAGGTAAGGCTAGAGAGAACCTGCGACCCCAGAGATAAACATAGTTTTTACAAGACTTTCTCTCTTCTTTGAGTTTGAGATGGATAACAGAGGCATGAGACTTGCCTAAGAGGGTAGCATGACTGTTGATTTGAGCCATACTAACTGTAAGTAGTCAAGGTGACATTTTTTAGTGTAACAGTAGCATCAAACTCGATGTCTCTACCACAGATAATGAATTTTCCGTCTGTTGGGTTCCAAGCACGAATTAGCAACCCTAGCAAATCAAGTTGAGCCCCAAGGTGCAGAGTGAGGAAAAACTTCAGTAGCGCGTAAGCCCATAGAGCATTTCGGCCCCCAACATCATTGAATGCTTCCTCATCATTGATATCATGAGTTCGTTCCTACCAAACAAATGCCATGTTTCCCTGCATGACAAGAAAAATGAATTAGAGCTCCTTTTATAAATTCAAATTCATAATTTCCACGAAAATTCAATTTAACGTCACCATCACCACCGTTTTCAAAACAACGGTGACGGCTGGAGTCAATAGTTCATTTTTCTCGCGATCATCGCGAGAGTACATCAGTTTCTCGTGACGATCCTGGAGGTGGTACGTGTAATCACACTTGGTCGTCATGGACCCCAGTGGCTTTTCCACAATGACCGAGAGGCGGACTCGGATTTGAAAATCCACCTAATCCCACCTACCTAGCACTAAATTGCATGAAAAAACTACTAAAATGCAGTGCAAGGAGAAATGTACTTACTTGGCGAAGGTTTTAGGATGAACCGTGGATGGATGAGGCCGGAATCAACTTAAGAAGTTTGCTCAGGTTGGTGCTCCAAATGCTCAAAGGTAAAATGAATGGTGCAAATGGTAAAAACAAATGAATTACCCCCCCTTTTTATAGTAATTTTTTTGAAAAATTAAAAAATTAAACTTTAGAATATGGGTTTTCTCATTTTTATTGCATGGTTAATAAAGGTTTTTGGTTTTTTAACTGTGTTTTTGCGTATATTAATCATTTATGTCAATTGAGTTTTACATTTGACGTGTTTTGTGTACAACTACAGGTGGTAAGTTTATGTCGTACTTTGTGTGCACTTGATCCATAAAGTCTTCTTTAACACTCTTTTCCGACTTAAAAGACGAAAAGATAGCCGAGTTATTCCTTTTGAATCGTTAAATGAAATAAGAGGCGGTCTGCTTTAAGCTCTTTTCCGGCTGTGTAAACGTGAAAAGATTGTCGAGCTTTTGTTGTTTTGGGTTCGTTATTGGTTACGAAATGACGTGGCTTCTGTTAGAGCCTAGATTTGTCTCAGGCTGAAAAGACAAGGTTCTAAGTCCACATCAAACCATGCTCAGCCTCGTAGCTAGCCCTACGAGGACAGGAGAGGGCTCTCTCCGGGTCAATCTCGGAAAAAGGTAATCAATGAGGCTCGAGATGACTAAATTTGCAATTGATCTTAGGCTAGGTATTAAGTACAAGGAGTTTGAGGTTGATTTTTTAAGGTTTTTGTTGAATCAAAGGGAAAAGGCAATTTTGGGTGTGGGGATGAGACACAGTTTTTGCAGAGGTCTACTTGGGGCAAGGTAGGCGATCGTCTTGATGCTTTTAAAGAAAATGAATGGCTAGATCTGACTGGTGAGAAGCTAATGAGAGCAAGAAGCTTTCAAGGATTCTCCTTAAACAAATGAAAACATGAAAAATCAAACAAATTTAAAGGCAGAGAATAGCAATCTATGGATTCTACCTTAACACTTCATTTGTTCAATTGCAGAAGAGGAGAGAAGTAAGATGATACACATAACAACTTACAAATACAAGAAGCACACCATCAACACATAAAGCCACATGGATCCCAAACAGTGCTGCAAAACCCTGGTCTTTCCTTTGCCAAAAATGCAGAAGTGAATGTACAATAGAGTGTCAAGATTTTCCCAAGAGTCCAACCATGAAAATTCCTTAGAAATTACATAATATAGGCAATCCAAACTCTTCCCTTGCCTCTATGGGTCAAGCTCATCATTCTAGGAGCTGTTTCAACCAATTCTAAACAAAGCACTAAAATCTAGGCAATCAAAACAACTTGCCTCTATAAGGTAGGAAACTGATTCATTCATTAAATTTTCACTCTTTGGTGAATGAATATTCTAGAACAAGTAACTAAGTTTCAAAATTACATCATGTTCACTCAATTACATCAAGATAAGTCAAAAATTACATCACAAAGCAAAACTAGTCAAATTGGCCGAATTCCTGAGCTGAAAGATGAAAAATTGGGCAAAAAATTTATATGTGCCGCGCTGATTTCTATATGCACCACGCTGCTTTGATGCTGATTTTGAGGCACTTTCTGAAGTCCAAATCGAGCTCAGATTGGCTTGTTGGAAATCCCTACCCATCTACTTTCCAACCCAAGTGGAAGTTTCCAATTTGGTGTCCATTTTCCCCTCCAAAAGTGCATTCTTCCAAGGTTGCTTCCTCTGTGTCAAAATAGGGGCAGTGAGGTCATTTTTTGCATGTTTTTTGACCTTTTGGGGACCCATAACTCACCCAAATTTCTTGTCCAAGTACCAAAATTCATGATTTCTCATGACAAATCCAAAACTGCAAGCCATTTGTAATTTGGAGCTCCCAATCCTATGCGTCGCGCAAGGTGCGCGACGCATATAGGGAAAAACCCTGTTTTTAACACAAAATTTCCAAAATGACCAAAAATGCCCCAAATCTCTTGAAATTTGGGCTGGAGTTTCCTTATCAAGTGTGATGATGGGCTAAAGAGGCCTCAGCCAAAATCTGAAGACGATCGAGCTCCCTTTGCTTCTTTTGCTTCTTGATTGCCTTCTTCAATTTCGCCTTTAGATTCCTTATCCGAGCCTTGCAAACTTGGTTCCGTGCCCTGTAGTGGACAGCCATGTGTCTCAACAATGCATTATCTCTATTGGCCTTGTTCAACTGCTTCTCCAAGTAAATGTTGACCCTCTCGAGATTAGACTCTCGATCCTCATTGATCTGTCGCTCTAGAGAAGTGAACTCAATCCTCCTATGTCGGGCAGCTTGGCGATTCTCACGGATGTTCTGCAGCTCCATGATCGCATGCTGGTCTTCAAGCTGCTTATTTCTCTGCTCCAGATACCTGATGTTCCATTTGGCCATCTCCAACTGGATTTCCAAGGCTTGAATGTCTATTTCTTGCTCCTCGATAATCCTTCTATATCTGGACTTCTCTGAATCTGTAGTTGTCTCATCATCGGGAATGAGAACGAAACCTGATGGCTCACCTGAAGGCCCCTTCTCACGCTTGGGCTTCTTGCCCTTGTCCTGTACTTGTGCCTGTGGTGCTGATGTCGTAAGCAAGGCCCCGTCCACACCAGGTGGAGATAACACTCGCTTTGCTGCTGCAAACAAAGGTCTAGTGCCTTTCGGATAGCCTCTCTGATATGTAATGAAAATAGGTTTGGTCTCATGATGCTCATACTGTTGAGAAGGTTCACCCTCATGTTTCACCTCTGATACTCTTCGTGAAGCTCTGAAGAAATCACGGGAGATGAAGTCATCCCAAGTGATGCCCTGCAAACCAAGCTGATGAACCACCAAAATCTTTATAAGATCAAAATGATAAGTTGCTGCTGAGGGATTCTATGCTGTATAAAGGTGGTCATTCTCTCTATATTTCGGCAGTTGAAATACGGAATGTTCATCATCCGCACCCTGGTGAAATGCATGAGTAACCTGATGTGATAAGCATAAAGACGAGAGAACCGCCCCTCACAGCTGAAATATTTCTCGATCAATCTCATGAGTGGAGCATATTCATCTTTCAGGTATCAGAACAGGAACACTCTTTTGAGCTGCCTCAAGAAATTGGTTTTGATGTATGGCTCATAATGCTGCCGATCAATCTGTTGTTTTTTGTGCCATAGTTCACCAATATTTGGTATACTTGTTGCTAACGAAACAGTTTCTGGTGTAAGTGTAAAGGTGACACCAACCAAGGTAGCTTGATCTCCGTGCAAATGCAAGACAAAAAGATGAGCCAACTCATAATGAAATTGGACCTCATCCACCTTTTGGCAAAACTCATAGCATGACTGATGCTTAAAACACTGCATAGCAAGAGGACAGGCATGCAATTCTATAAGGTTGATTGGTTCTTCCCTGACATGTTTGCCACTTTTACGAGGCCTCCGGGGTTCCTGTTCTCCCAAAGGAGAATCACTTTGGGTCTCTGCCTCATATTCAGATGAGTGACCAGATGACATCACTGCTGATATGCAAATTGCCTTGAATGAATGCTGATATGTGAAACTACTGTATACAACTGAATGTGAACTGCTCTTTTGATCTAAACAATGTTGTGACCAAGGGGAAAACAAATGTAACAAGGGAATATTAGGAAGGGGAAAATATCAGGGAATTAGGGAATTTTGAAATAAAATGTAATTAGGGAGAGGAGGGGAAATGTATATATGGAAGTAGGGTTTTAGGGTGTATATATGGGAATAGGGTTTTAGGGTTTGGGATATTGAATAGGGTTAAGGAGTTTTTTATAGGGGTAAGGGATTAAGAGTTTAAGGATTGTAGTGTAGGATTGATGAGTAAGATTTGGAAATGAGGAACAAAGGGAAATGGGGAAAGGAAAAAACCTTGGTGACAAAACAGTGTTCAAAACCTACAACAAGTTTCCTTGTTTTCAAAGGGAGGTTTTCAAAGTCTTGTTTCAACGGCCATTATCCATGAACCAATCACATTCACCATCAAATACAAAGCAATAACAGTGAATGAGAGCCTACCTGGCAGATTGATGTGAAGTTTGGGCGATTTGATGAGTTTGCAAACAAATTTCGGGCTCAAATCTGTAAGTGCCACGCTCATTACCCAGTGTGCTGCGCACACTATATGCGTCGCGCTGGTTCAATTTTGCACTGGCTGGAAGTCCTGTGTGCGCCGCGCAGTCTGTTATATGCGCCGCGCAGGTGAAATGTAAGCCGATCTCCTCCAAAACGCATAAATTCAACTTGAAACGACTTTCTCCACCCTTGGCATGTATAATGGCTTGAATATTCATTGAAAAACCTTTATATAGACACCAATTTTATTTTTGCCTCTTCAATAACCCAATTTGTTATGTTTTGCAATTGACACTTTTTCAGGATTAATAGAATTTTGACCTTTTTGTTTTCTCCTTAAAATCGGTTGAAATAATGAATTTCTTTGACAATTTTTTGCAGGGATAGCTGAGATATGATCTGGCAAAGGAGACCAGGGCTGCGCCTGGACAATTCAAGAACTGAAATTTTTGAAAAATTATTACAAAAATGAAATGTCGACTAATCTTCAAAATAGAGTTTTGAAGGGAAGTCATAATCTATCCATATGATGATAAAAATCTTTGAGATAACAACTTATCAAGGACCTCCCTCTGGCATGCTGGCTTTATTAGACTTTGTCAAAGACCAAATTGACTAACCGTAGACCTAATGACTAAAATAACTGTTATGACCTAGAAATTGAAACAGGACTGCAAATGACTTTTCAAGACTTGATTTTTATGAATAGACCTGAGCCAGCAGTGCCAAGCATGAGGGGAATGAGTGACACAAGCCCTTCCGTCAGATTTATGGCATGATCCTAACAAAATGCAACTGATCGAAAATGATGGGACACCTAAACATGAAATGCAAAAAAGAGTTTTGATCTCTGACGCAGGGATGACCAGACCGACTCTAACATTGGCTCCAAGGGGGATGGTAGCTCCTTGGAGGTGCCAAGAATAGTCGATCTCTGTAAGAGCTAGACAGTGCCTTCGTCCATTGGGCTATGGAGTCATTATTTTGACAAAAAATTCAAGATATTGACTCAATTTATTTGACTGAAAATTAACTTGAAAAGACTCGATAATATGACTAACAAACTGACTCGACAAACTGAAATCTTTCTTCAGAATTATAGCCTTCACTTCGGGCCCCAGATTGAAGAAAAGATCACAGCACACACTTGCAGCGAAACTGAAATAAAATGGTATTTACAATGCTAATAGAACAGCAGAAAAACTCAGAAAATGTACCGCTTGAGCAGCCGACCATTGACCGGCCCTCTTGGACAATCTTCCCCGTTCATCTCCTTAACAAGAAAGGCATTCTGACCCCAAAATGCTGCAATCTTAAAAGGAACTTTCCAGAGATCTTCAAACTTGCCGTGTTTGCCCTTTTCTTCATTTCTTGCATCCCACTTTAAAACCACATCATCCAACTGAAATGTATCCGCCTTTGCTTTTATGCCAAAAATCCTTTTAATTCGCTCCTGCAATTTAAACGTGTTCTGAAAAAAATCTTCCCGTGTCTACTGCAAGTGGATCATTTGATTTAGCCTTCTCTGCATTAGGTCCTCTTCACTACCAGCCTCTTGAAGAAGTTTGACTACCGGAGCTGCAAGAGAGGTAGGGAACACTCTATCAACTCCATAAACTAGCTCAAAGGGGGACATGCCAATGGATTTCTTTTGACTCACTCGATCTGCCCAAAGTGCATGGACCAGCTTCTTATGGCAACTTTTCTTGTTCATTTCCATCATTTTCTTAATGATATTAACCAAAGATTTATTGGAAGACTCCACCAATCCATTGCCTTGCGGATGATAGGCGGTTGAGTGCCCCAAAGTAATATGATATTTACTACAAAACTCAACCATCCTTTTTGACTTGAAAGCTGCTGCATTATCAGTGATTAACTTATTCGTGCAACCAAAACGAGACAAAATATTATTCTCAAGGAATGAAACTATTACCGCATCCGTAGCTTGCCTGGTGGGAATTGCTTCAATCCATTTTGTGAAGTAATCCGTTCCCGTGAGGATCCATCGATGCTGACCTGAAGAAGAAGGATGAATTTCACCAATAAAATCCAACCCCCACTACTGAAAAGGAGCACTCACCTCAATGGGCCTAAGCGGCAAAGGCTATAATTTTTGTTTCCCTTCAAAAATCTGGCAATTATGACAACTCTTGACAGCCTTAAACACATCAACAAACAATGTCAGCCAATAGTATCCAGCCCTCAAAATTTTATTTGCTGTTGTTTTCCAAAAAAGGTGACCGCCACAATCCCCTTTATGGAAATCTTCTATGACCTGCTTTGCTTCTTCTTCCACCAAACAATTTAACAAAACACCACCAGGATCTTTCCAATAAAGTGCAAAATTCAATACACAAAACTTAGCAGCCTTCAACTTAAGAGTTCTCGTTTTGTTTCTAGCCATACCAGGTGGTGTAGACAAATTTTGAAGTACATATATGATATCCAAATACCAAGGAGAAAGAACATACATTTCTGATACCTGAAGTGAAGAACTTTCCTCATTTTCATCAGACATGGCAGCGATTAGATTTATGTCTAAGACGTGCAGATTTGATTCAGCCATCAATTTCACCAATCCCTGACTTTTAACAAGCTTTGTGGGCCTTATCTCCACATCATACTCCAGCAAAGCTGCTATCCATTTTCCACGCCTTCCCTCTGGGCCGGTCTGAACCAAAACATCTTTGACAACAGCATTAGGAACATAAGCTAAAATATGAGAATGCAGTATAGACACACGGAAATCTTTCAGTGCTTTTACAAGTGCAAGGGCTTATTTCTCGATAATGTTTTATTTCAAAGCAGCATCTCTTATGGTCCGGCTGAAGAAAGTAATGGGTCTTTCATGCTCATCTTTTTTCTGCATTAACACAGCTGCCATAGTATGCTCCGAAGCAAAAGAAAACAATATAAAATCCTAAGTATAATCTGGGTTGATTAGAACCGGAGCTGAAGAAAGAACCAATTTAACTAAATTGAAAGATTTCACAGCCTCTTCCATCCATGACACTTGGCTGTCCTTCTTAAGCATGTTTGTAATCTCCCTAAGATGCTCAGCAAGATTAGGAACAAAACGGCGCAAAAAATTCATCTTACCATTGAACGATTGAATCTCCTTCTTATTCTGGGGCAAGTCAATTTGCTGAATTGCTTCCACATGTGCTGGATCGATACGAATGCCATCCTTTGAGATAATGTGCCCAAGTAGTTTGCCTTCATCCATGGCAAACAAACTCTTCTTAGGATTCAGCGACACACCATATTTTCTGCACTTTTCAAAGACAATTTTCAAATGAAGCAAGTGTTCATCATCTGATTTAGAAAACATGGTCAAATCATCAAGGTACACCACTAAGAAGACATCTTTCTCATTAGCGAAAGCCAAGTCCATTGCCCGCTGAAAAGTAGCACCCGCATTCTTCAAACCGAAAGGCATTTTCGCATAATGAAAGGTTCCCCACGGAGTGGTGAACGCTGTTTTGTCTCGGTCATCTTCATGGACTAAAATTTGGTTATATATGGAATAACCATCGAGTAGTGACATGCGGGATGCTCCAACTACTCACTGTAGTATGTGATCCATTTTGGGCAGCGGATAATTATCCTTCAATGAAACTTTGTTGAGATTTCGGAAATCAATGCACAAACGAATCTCACCGGTCTTCTTTCGCATAGGCACCAAATTAGATATCCAATATGAAAAGCGGATGGGAACAATCATTCCTGATTTGTACAACCTATTTATCTCTTTCTTAATTGATGGAAACAATTTTGGATTAAGCCTTCTTAACTTCTGTCTGAAAGGCTTTTGATTAGGCTTAATAGGAATGGTATGTTGAATTATATTTGTATCATATGTCTTCAAATCAGAATATTCCCAAGCAAACATATTGGCAAAAGATGATGACAAATTGATATATTTGGCTTTTACCTTTGGTGGCAATGTTTTGCAGAGCTTTACCATCTTCGAATGCTCAGCTGTTCCAAGATTCACGTCTTCAACCCCCTTTTCTGTTGGTTGCAATGTCAGTTTGCGGGCTACGTCATCATGATCAAAGAGCTCCTCTAAAGGTATCAAGCCTTTGGGAATCACATTATCCTTGAGCTACAACACTTCCATTTGATTTATCTGCACATCAGCTCTACCATCATCATGTTCTACATCCATTGAAGTATCCTTGAACTTACCTTTGTTTTGCAGAAAATCATTAATCTCCTCATCATCTTGGAAAACTTGCCAATGTCTCTGATTGTCCGGAACAGTCGGACGGTGCTTCACATGGATTTCAAATTTATTGCTTGAGTTCATAGGAATCTTCAAATTGCTGGCTGCCTTAGCAAGTGCATCTGCAATGCTATTTTGAATACGAGGCACACACGTCAATGTATAATCTGAAAACACTTTCAAGATATCTAAAACAGCATTCCGGTATGCCCGCATCCGAGGATGTTTTGTTTGATATTCGCCTTTAACTTGCTTGATTACCAATTTGGAGTCACCATATACTGCAATCCTCTTAGCATTTAGCTTTCTTAGAATTTTCAGGCCAGCGATCAAAGCTTTGTATTCAGCTTCATTGTTCGAACAATCAAAAGCAAGCTTGTAAGAACATACCCGCACATTACTAGGCACTTTGTCTGAAGCAGAAAAAGGACTACGTACCCAAATACCAATCCCAGCACCATCATTGCCCACTGCTCCATCAAAATCCATGGTCCACAAACCATCTTCCTCTTCTACCAAGTGCTGAAATGTTGTTTGCTGTGTTTTTTCTGCTTGTTGTCCATTACCTCCAGCTGATTGCTCAATGATGTTTTGCTGTTCTTGTCGTTCTTTCTTCAAAACTTCTCTGAAATTCTCTGCTATTTTTGGAATATCATCTACTACAATTAACTGACTATCAATATCATTGAAACTATCTGAATACAAAATGAAAGACTCTAGATCTATATGTACATAATTGATCAGATGATTAATTGGTTTCTCCTTGCTGGTGATCATGTATTTCATTTTCTGTTCCCGGTACAACTTTCTCATTTGGCCAAACATAGGAATCGTTGCATAGGAGAAATCAAGCTGTATTGTTCCTTGCAATTTTGCTCCCCAGGATCTGGAAAGGAGCATAGCAAAGCGGGGAGGAATGTGAGCCACGACAACATCCATCAAGACATTCTTTGTATGGATTTGATCCAAACTTACAACCAAGTCTTTAATTAGCCCTATACATCTCACCCTGCTAGAATCAAATGAATAAAGATCATGATATTTCCTGGTGATGTCCAAACCCAACTTCTCCATGATAGCTTTCGGCATAAGATTGTGGGAGGCACCGGTATCAAACATAGCATTATGCAACACAAACTCATGCACTCTCAAACTGATATAAAAAGGAGGTACTTCAGACTCACCACTCAATGCTGGTCCAAATATCAATTCTGGTTGATCATCCTCCACACTCACCATATCAGACATTGGGTCAAAATTCAGAATTTTGGAGACTTGACCTCTGTAGCTGCTGTTCTTCATGAGCTGAGTCAAAGGAATGGATACCTTCAATTTAGAAATTTCATTCTCTAAACTAAAGGTAGAAGTATTATCCACCTCTTTGGCTGGAACATCTTTCTTTTCAGGTTTATCCTTTGATACAATGGGTACCTTTTCATTTGCTGGTGGAGGCTTTCTAGTCATAGGGTCAGCACTCTCTTTTCCTTTCTTTGGTGCAGCCGGTGTTTCATCTTTAGATGCTAGAACTTCCTTTCTTTTCTGGACTGGATTGATGGGAACATTTCTGTTTCTAAGTGAATACTGACGCTGCTGGGTGGACAAAGCATGCATATAACCTCTCTGATACTCATCTGACTCTTCCTCAAGAGCTATATCGTTTGCCAAGATAAAATCTGCATCATGCTGTACTACTGAACTTGCTGCATTTTCATCATCTTCAGTGATAAATGTGGGCATATCATCAAGAGTAAAGAAGTGGTTTTCTTCTCCAACTACATTATCTTCATCATCTGACTCGGGACCAATGAAATTCTGCTAAAGAGGTGTCTTTACTTGCTGTTGTTGTGATGCCATGTCTTGTGCTCGCTGCTCACGCTGTTTGATCCTAAATTGTGGCTGTTGCTGGCCACGAAAATTAGGATTCCGAATCTGCGGTTCAGGCTTATCAAGACCTAACCTTTAAATCATCTTTTCTACCTTGTGGAGAACTTGGTCTGATGTAGAGGCATCTTCTTTTATTGAGACTTTCTTCTTGGCTTTCATTCTAGCTCTCTTATCATTCAAATTTGCCTCAACACTAACAGCAAATTTCTGCATTTCTTCTAAGGTAGTTGGATCTCTCTCCCTTAATTGATAATCCATATCCGGATCAAAACCATCTGGTAACTTAAGCAACGCTAATTTTCTAGTTGGTTTTAAATCATGGAATTGCATTATATACTGCATTGAATCTAATGCAATAGTCTTGAACGGACTCTCCAGCATTTCGTTTGATCTTAGTATATTCAGATTTGATTTGCAGCGGATCTTTCTTTACTTCCCAACATTCTAAAAATTGTCTCTTAAGATCTTCTAATGTAGGAACACTTCTGGCCGGCAAAGCTCTGAACCATTTCCTTACCTCTCCACCAAAGGTCTGCACGAATAGCCTCATAGTCACATTCTCTTCATCAATCTCATGGAGATCGAAGAAATCCGCCATTTTGTCGACATGTTGTTGAGTTGTGATATTCTGAGGTGTGCCATCGAACAAAGGAATTTTACTTTGATAATATGCAGGCATGTCATTCAAAACTTGAGGCAAAGGGAGAGGTGCAAACCAGGCGGCCATTGCTCTTGGCGGATTTGGTCTAGGGGTTGTTGGAGGAGTGGGTGTAGTTGAAGTATGAGGAGTATGAGGAGTATGAGGAGGTGTATGCGGAGGAGAAGCAACATGTGATGAAGAAGGGGAGTTTGCTGTAGACTTTTGATATGTGATTATAGGTTGTAGGGGAATAGTGGGAATGAAAGGTGGTTCGGTGGGAATTTTTGAGGCGGAAGCCGTGATAGAAGATCCAATATTTGCAGATGCAGCTTCTAGGAAATCAGCAAGATTTGAAAACTGAATGTCTCTCTGAAGGTGCCGCAAGATAAAATTTTCAATCAACTTATTGTTTCTTTCAACTTCAAGGGTTGCAGCAAAGTCAGGATTTGGAACTAGAGAATCAAGTGCACTTTCGGATTTGGTTTTAAACAACGACAATTCAAACTTCTCGTCAAAATCAAGTTCTTCAAGATACTTAAAAATTGCAGGACATGAATGAGATTTAAACATGGGAGTCACAGAGCTCTCTTGACGAAGGAGTCTCAGAATCAAATTGGGATTTTCGTAAACAGGAGGAGGATTAGGATCTGGATTAGCTCTAGTATATCTCTTTGAAGCCAGCGTGTTATTTTCAAGAAATCAAAGGAACATAAACAACTTTTTCAGCCTGTCAAACCCTAAACTTATCATCCAGAAGCTTAGAATTTGCAGATGTACTGGGGTGTTTCAAGTGTCACGATTACAAGCTAGACCGGAGATTGACTGAAGTAGCGTTTATCTACTTGCGCTAATGCAAAGCAAAAGCATTTCGAAGGCTACTTGGCTAATCTTCAGGCTCCGTCTGTAGCTTATAAAATAAATGACATCAACAAGCAAACCATTTTTTCCCCAGTGTGGTCACCACTATGTTAGAGCCTAGATTTGTCTCAGGCTGAAAAGACAAGGTTCTAGGTCCACATCAAACAATGCTCAGCCTCGTAGCTAGCCCTACGAGGACAGGAGAGGGCTCTCTCTGGGTCAATCTCGGCAAAAGGTAATCGATGAGGCTCGAGATGACTAAATTTGCAATTGATCTTAGGCTAGGTATGAAGTACAAGGAGTTTGAGGTTGATTTTTTAAGGTTTTTGTTGAATCAAAGGGAAAAGGCAATTTTGGGTGCGGGGATTGTTATAGACATTTTTGGGCATTGCAACCCCAAGCATAAAATATCCATAAACCAAGGGCTCCTAATTCCCTAAAAGTGTTGTTCTAACCCCTAAAGGAACAAGGTCAACTGATTACAGCTTCTCCCAAAAGTTCTCCATGGAAAACTGCTCAGAACTGGTCAAAACATGATCATTTCACCTGCTCCATAGGCAAAGTGCGTTGAATCTCACCTAAGTACACTCTGTGGGTGCATTTCATTTCAAAAAACCCTTCTATGGGGTGTGATGGGCGAGAAGTGACAAATGGCAGTGTCAATCCGCGAGGTGGAGAGGCATGGAATCTTCCAGAAAGTTCTCCTGTGACACTTGCCTCTCTGAATTCGACCAAGGACGAGTAAGAGATCATAAATCTCCAAGTGGAAGCAAGAACTATCAGAGGGAAGACACTAATCAAATCACAAGCTGACTCATCTCCCTTACAGATATCTATATATGGATCCCTCATCCCAGAGATCCAGAGGTTGGAATTTTGCATCTTGTAAGGAATTGTTGTTGGTTTCTTGAGACAACATCATAGTGTTGGGTGATCTAAGCTTTGTATGAGGTGAAGAAGGGCTTACTTGTTGAGAGGATGATGCTGGGTCAGAACAACTGGTTGTAACTCTCTTGGCTCTTTCTTGATTATCAATAAAATCTATTCAAGTTTTCCTCCATACTCTTGTGTCGTTTATGTTTTATGCATTTGTATGGTCAATTTACATCTGATCCTAGATTGTTTATGATAATAGATCCATGTTCTTGTATAGTGTTATGCTAATTTGATTCTACAGGTACTCTGTGAAGCTAGGTGTACAAGGAAGCAAGTAGAAAAGGACTATCAGAAGAGAGAGGAATCGAACTAGGAGCCAAGCGCAAGACAGAGGTTGGTCTCCTCTATTCTTCTCTCATCTATCTTTCATAAAGGAAAAATGAAAGTAGCTTTACTTTGTTTTTTTCTAAGGTAGCTACCACACCTTAGTGGGATTAGCAGTTCTGTATAGACACTTTTCCCTGTAACAAAATGGCGACTCCGCTGGGGAGCGACTAGGTTGTTTGTTTATCTACCTTGTTTTTTACTTTATAAACTTACAGACGGAGCCTGAAGTTGAGCCAGGTAGCTTTTGAACTGCATTTGCTATGCAAATGCAAAGTAGATAAATGCCGCTTCAGTCAATCTCCAGGTTTTGTTTATGAATTAAACAACTGATTTACAAACTCTCTAATTGCCCTTGTGGTGGCTCTAGTAACCTCCTTAGATCTACCCCTGTTGTTGATTTACTGATTACCACTTGCTCGGCCAAAATCCCTGAACTGAACTGCAAACTGTGACCCGGAACCCAAGCAAAGTCTCGTCTCTGGCCCAACGCAGTCTCTGTTCTGTGAATCTGAAATTCAGCGCACTTCCCGAGTGTAGTAGGTGCACTGCATTTCAAATTCACTGTGTTACAGGTGCGCTGATCAGACTAGACATTGTTCCTGAATGTTGGTTTCTGTTCATTCTTTTCAGTTCTATTCATGAGTTTTGCTGCCTATGGTCAATACACCTCTGTTTGAAACCCCTTTCCTTACTGTTATTCTGCCTCCATTGTGCAAAGAACTGTAAATGTTTTTGTGTATTTGTTGAGTCATTTTCAGTTCTCCTTTGCAAAAAGTAACGTAATTGTACTATCGTTTCTTGATTTGAAAGTGTCGCAAGTGTCGTTTTCAGTCATAGGAGAGAGTCTGATTGCTCTTGATAGTCGATTACTCTGTTACTGTTGTATTTGATCTGAATTTGTAGTTTTTCTAGTGTCGAAAGCAAGTCTTCATTTCCAAATCGCAAAATGTTGTGATTGTCTTCATTTTGATTTTGAAAAGAAACTTGTTAGTAATTGTCACTTGAAAAGTAATTCAGATTTGCGCATTAGCTTTCTTTTTATCATTCACATATTAAGAAGGCTGAAAACAAATACATGCATGTGCATTTGCATTTAGACTATTTGATTGGTTTGATTTAGGAAAGTGCATATAGTGTGTGCTCTTTGCTCTTTGTTGAAAGAATTCTGTCTTTCTTTCCTTAGTAGCTAGGATTTTCATTGCACAAAGAAGATAAAAGACTATTTATCATCTTAGATTGCATTTTAGGATTTGTACATCTACATCATGCAGTGAACCTGAAAGGCAAATTTCTTAAGGAAGATTAACTATAAAATAAATTTAATGAATCTAACAATGCTTTGGAACCTAACGCACAACATCTAGAAGTCTAGGCTAGAGACGTATTCCAGCGTCGTAAAGCCTGGTAACTGTTTTTTTCACTGTTGGTTGGGTGATTCCTCCACTTTGAGACGATAAGTTCCAGTACGGAATTTTGCTCCCACGTACCGTCGAGTATATTTTGGGAGACCACAATAGGCTTAATCCTTTATCCATAGGAAGCCGTGTTTACCGCCCTATCAATCACAATGCACTGAACACAGCATTCGGGAAGATTGACTGCCGTACCGTAAAAAGTATTCTGCGGTTTTGCAATTGGTTTGGTAATCCCTCTACCTAGATTTCCAGAGCAGTCCCTTTCGTTCCTTTTCAGACTCATTAACGGAAAAGGTCCATCTGAGCACTTGTCACTTCAGGCTCATTAAAAATCGAAGGCGACTAGAGTCATCTTTTGTTTTTTCTCGACTCTTAAAAATTGAAAAAACAAGTTGTGTCAAAAGTGTCTAAAATTCATCTAATTCGGAAACATACTTCCCCTTGATTTTTAGTTGATCGAGTAATTTGCAATCGTGGAAGAAAGTCAATTGAAACCCCGTCGTTCATGGAGGCTTACGAGTCAACCGTCTTTGTCTCCAAAATCGAAACTATTACGGACAAAGCGAACTCGTTTAACCCGTTCCAAATCTCCTGGTAAAGTTAGAACAAGTGTTCCAACAACATCAGAGACTCCGGTTACTCCAAAAATTTCTAGTATCCCTGCCTTTACAGAAGAAGTTCAGCAGCCACCGAAGGACAGTAGTACTAATCCTAGTCTGAGGGTAAACACTTGTATCACTGAACCAGTTCCATCTACAACCGGTTTGGAGAGTGTTGTTCCCCAAACATCTATCACTGCAGGTTCCATACCTTCTTCGGCACCAGAAATATTCTACGAACCTGACGGTCTACCTCTTCCACCTGGTGTGATTGCTATACAAGAGATTGTGGAGGATACCCCATCTAGTACTCCATCGCAATTTGGAGTCGGGATCACTCTGTATCCTTCTTCATCAAAAATTAGTCTACCGCCAGCGGAAGCTCCTGTAGAATCACTAGGTAATCTTTTGGATAGACTAGAAATGTCTGAACAACCGTCAACATCTAGGACTGTGTCGTCTGACACAGCGACGACAGAACTTCCTGCTATCACTCCAACAATGTTCGCCAGTATACCATCTGTCCCAACTAGCTCTCAATCGCTAGAAGGAGCCCACTCAGGGGCTATTTCGACGGTATGGTCCGTTCCTGTTTGTTCATCCGGAATAATATCCGGAAACTCTTATGTTGAGTCTCAACAAATTGATCCATTTGGAGGTCAATTTGGGCAGTCCGGTCCTCAAGGGCAAACCATTCCCTTAAGTACCGGATTACCGCCGTATGGGGGGCAGTATACCCTTTCATTGTCCCCTCTGGGAGGACAGCCATACGGGAGTTCACAACAAAATTCGGGTTATGCTGGAATTACGTCAAGCGGTTGGGTACCGATACTACCTCAACAACCAAGAGTTGTATATTTGATGCAACAATGTTTACCTATGTCAAGTATACCAACTACGCCAGCTATTGTGACGGTGTCGCAAGTTCAAGCGCTGCCTGTTGTATGCCAACCTCAGGTTTCTCAGGTCATAATGCAACAGCCTCTTGACCCTGCAACTCAACCATAATCGCCAACTAGTGGAATGACACAGGTTCAAACGGGTACAATTACCCCTCATCTTGGTCAAACAATTAGTATCGGGCAACAGCACATGGCTTCACAACCATGGCTAGTGCAATACCAACAACCGCAGTTCCAACAAGTATACCAAGGTTTTGAGCAACAAATCTTTGCAAATAGTGGGTAGCCGTATATTCAAAACGGTCAAAATCAACCATTCTACAATGGTCATACCCACCAACCTTACCAAAGTTACCAGCATCAAATGCATTATGCTGGTATGCAAAGACCAACTGCTCAGGCGATCCCATCTTATCCTAGGTATGCTTCACCTAACCTGAATCAACAGTTACCCTTCGTGGCAACTTTAGAGTTACCTGATTTAAATCGGTTAACAAACGATCCAATCGCTTACGCCCCTTGGTGGCTAGTGATTCTGCATAAACTTCCATCATATATTCCTAAATTTAATGGAAATTCGGGTGAAGATCCGTCGAATCATGTGATGACCTTTCATCTGTGGTGTTCATCAAACACCCTAAACGATGATTCGATTAGGCTTCGCCTTTTTCAGAGGACGTTAACTGGTCTGGCAGCGAAATGGTATATCGAATTGCCCAGAGCTTCGTTTGACATCTTCAGTACCCTAGCCACAACCTTTTTAACCCATTTTCAGTTACCGATAAGGTACGAAACGGGAACGGAACTTCTTACCAATTTCAAACAAACAACGACCACTCACATATCTGATCATATACATGAGTGGCGACGTCGTTGTAGAATGGTAAGAACATATGTTCCTGATCAGCTTTTAGCTGAATGGTTTATTAAGTCATTATTGCCTTCCATCACGAAAGATGTGGCAAAAGGGGGAGTCGTCACCGAAGAGCAGGTTATCACTCGTGCACAATATTTGGACTTGATTTACACTCAGTCTGGCACGCTCTACGATAAAATACCTGACGCTCCTAGACCGGAATTCTCAGTCCCTCCTCCTCCTAAATCAAACAATGACTCTCATGCCGGTGATGGTGTGATTGGTGCAACAGACACGAAATCGACAAAGGCTACATCTAAAAAGGCCCGTAAGATTTCCAGTCAAAATGCAAAAGAAGAACTTCTTGCCTCGGAAGTAAATGCCGTCTCGACAGATAAAGGCAAAGAAACCAAGCAACCAGGGGGCAAGAAGAAAAGCAAAGGGAAGAAGAAGAAACAGGAAGAATCATCACCTGAAAAATCTTCTGCAAACCCTCCTGGAAATAGGAAACCAAGAAATCCATGCTTTATATGCGATGAGGATCATTGGACAGCAGATTGTCCACACAGAGCTGAGCTTAAAAAATTCTTCAAGAATTCAAAAACCTCGGCAGTATTAACTGATCCGTTTCCAAATCCAGGAACAAATCTGGTTGACAGTGGAAATGCTTCCCCATCTCAAGTGCTGATGTTGTCAGTTTCCAAACAGAAAAATGATGCTTTGATATCGACAAGGAACAAAGATTATGGGAATCCACAGCTATCGAACAACAAGGATAAAGATCAACCTAGTAGTTCGACAACAACTTTGATAGAAGTTGCGCCGCCCATCATTCCTGAGTTGACAATAAAACTGCCAAAGGGAGTAGTACACAAGTCGACGTTTAATCCTCGTGCTAGAGCAACACAACATTATAATATAGTGGAAGATTTGGCCCAATCGCCATCCGCTATGTCGACGCTTGAGGTACTGCAAAATTGCCCATCCCAAAAGCAGGCTTTATTATCGGCCATCGGTGGGATAGACCCAAAGGATTCCAATCTTGTATCCTTTGATCATAAAGGATACGATCCTCAGTTACCAGCTCAACTAGCTTTCCTCATTCAAGTGAAAGCCCTCAACAAAACTATTCATCGAACAATTATTGATGAGGGGGCATCTACATGTATTATGTCGATGAGTTGCTGGAAAACTTTAGGATCTCCAACCTTGTCATGATCTTCGACGACATTAAAAGCATTTGATGGACGAACATATACCCCATATGGTATTCTAAGTAACTTGAAGGTTGAACTAGGAGGGAAACCAGTAGAAATAGATGTTGAAGTAATCGGCGGAAACCTCGATTACAACATCCTACTGGGAAGACAATGGATATATGCTATGGCTGCTGTTGTGTCGACCTATTTTAGGAAGATTGCATTTCCCTTTCAAGGAGGGATTACAATCATCAATCAACAAAACTTCCTCCCCAATGGTTCTCAAGTTACGGGAAGCATTCCAATGATCCATGGAAGCCCCCATTCGCTTCAAAATATCGGAGTAGGCCTACTAAAAGACCCTATATTAATGGGAACTTTTTACCTTCCACCTCCAATCAATTTGGTGGAAGTAGTGTCGGTAGGAACCTACAATATGATATCTTCAATTAAAAAGATCTCAGAAAACGATATCAACATGGATCATGCACAGGTATTGCCTCCAAGCCCAACAGAAATATTGTAGCAATCAATGTTCCTAGCATGGGAGGCAAACCCAAATCAACGCTCATCAAGCGTTTGGATAGATAGGTCTAAGGAATATGGCACCCCTTCAGATCCTTGGTTGCGAGTGCATGTCACTGACGAAGGAATTTTTCAATCAATGGTAATTGAAGGGGCACCATGGGAAGATTACCACCATCATTCCCTTCTTCCGGATTGTGAAGAAGATACTCCTGATGACCTTTATCATCCTTCAGTTTTTGATTTTCTATCAAATACTGTAAACACAGTGGATTCCGAGCGAAACTTGTCCAACATTGAAGAGACTATCGCCATAAATATCTCGACCAAAACAGATGTTGTAGAGAATATTTATGTTGGCAAATGTTGTTCTCCTTCAGAACTGGAAATATATAACGCTCTTTTTCGTGAATTCAGAGATGTCTTTGCTTGGTCATACAATGAAATGCCAGGCATTGACTCGAGTATCGTTGAACACGAAATCAAGATGTATCCAGATGTCAAACCAATACGAAAATGGCTACGGCAGGTGCACCCCAAGAAAGCCGCTGCCATCAAGGCAGAAGTTGAAAAACTTCTCCATGCTGGTTTCATTTACCTGGTTCCTCTAATCAATTGGGTATCAAATATTGTCCCTGTTATGAAAAAACAAGGAACGATTAGAGTGTGCGTCGATTATAGGGATGTAAATCAAGCTTGTCCAAAAGACAACTACCTTACACCCTTCATTGACCAGATAATTGATGAATGCGCCGGATGTGAAATATTTTCATTTATGGATGGATTCTCCGGGTATAATAAAATAAATATCCGCCCACAGGAGCAGTCAAAGACTGCATTTATTTGTCCGTGGGGCACATTCGCATATCGAAAATTACCCTTTGGTTTAAAGAACGCAGGGGCAACATTTCAGAGGGCAATGAATTATGCCTTCCATGACATCAAAAACATCATTCAATCGTACCTCGACGACCTTCCGGCTCATTCACGAAAGCGGACTGATCACCTGCAGCATTTAAGAGCGATATTTCTACGTTGCCGACACTACAAGATACGACTCAATCCACACAAATGTGTTTTCTGTGTCAGTTCTGGTCGTTTACTTGGCTTTATAGTCTCGAAAGACGGGATTCGTCTTGACCCATGTAAGGTTCAGGCAATCATGAATTTGCCTCCACCTTCCAATTTGCTTCAGATTCAGAAACTCCAAGGGAAAGCAAACTTTCTCAGGAGGTTCATTCCAAATTACGCCGAACTTGCTAAAGGTTATACACGTCTTTTGAAAAAGGAAGTACCCTTCGTCTGGGATCAGGTCGCGCAAGCTTCCTTTGATGCTTTGAAAGACTCCCTAATGAAAGCATCATTAATGTACGCTCCTGATTATCAAAACAACTTTAACCTGTATCTGGCTGCAGCGGATACAACCATCGCAATGGTTTTAGTTCAAGAAGACAACGGAATTGAACATCCTATATATTATTTAAGTAACAACTTAAATGATACAGAAAGCAAATATTCTTATGTTGAAAAGCTAGCGCTCGCAGCTGTTCAAGCGATACAGAGATTCCGACACTATGTCCTCTTTCGAAAAACTACCATTCTATCTGATTGCAACCCCATGACTCATATATTGTCGCGACAGTTGCTGGGGGGAAAATATTCAAAATGGATAGCAATTCTACAAGAGTTTGATCTGGAATTTGTAAAATCCAAGTCAAAGAAAGCTCTGGTTTTCGCAGAATTATTATGCGATCTCCCATCGTCGTCCAATGATGAAACATCCGAAGAAACGATTGTGGACAAAAAATTGTTTCTGATATCTTCAAGCAATCTGTGGTATGGGGATATAATCATTTATCTCCAAACCCAAAAATATAGGCCCAATACCTCTCGCTCCGAAAAAAAACATATTTGATACCAATCAAAAGACTACATGATCGTCGGTGATACACTTTACCGTCGTGGTGTCAATACAGTTCTATGGAGGTGCCTCACCCATGAGGAGGCTGAAAAAGTCCTGAATGATTGCCATTCAGGCGCGTGCGGGGGGGCATCAATCAGGTTATGCTACAACGCAAAAAAATTTACGAGCAGGATACTTCTGGCCAACAATATTCAAAGATTGCATAACGACAGTCAGAAGTTGCCGTGCCTATCAAATTTTTGATAGCAAAACCAGAAGACCACCCGCACCTCTGCAACCAATAGTTGCTGTTGGGCCATTCGCCAAATGGGGCATCGATTTCATGACATGTAACCCCACCTCGACCGGGGGGCATGGGTATATCATAGTCGCAGTTGACTATTTTACCAAATGGGTCGAGGTGATGCCTACATTAGATAATACTGGTGAAACAACTGCCCTCTTCTTTTTCAATCATGTAGTCGGCAGATTCAGCGTCCCACAAGCTATAGTCACAGATCATGGATCACATTTTTGCAATCACATGATGGTTGAATTAGCTGCCAAATTAGGGTTGTCTCACGACAGCTCCACTCCATATTACCCGCAAGGCAATGGACAAGTTGAAGCAATCAACAAGGTCCTGAAGCGCATGCTGCAAAGGATGATTGGAGTTCACAAAAGAAGTTGGCACCTAATCCTGTACTCAACCTTGTGGGCTTACCGAACATCGGTAAGGAATGCGACCGGGTTTACACCTTTCCAACTGGTGTATGGCCTAGAAGCAGTCTTACCAATCCGGTGTGAAATCTCATCCCTCAAACTCGCAATCGACCTTCTCCCCAGGACTTCAGAAGAGGAGGCTCGTTTCTTGGAACTAATCCAATTGGATGAAACCCGTCGTAATGCTGCTTTGGCTAACGAAGCCCATAAGAAATGAGTCAAGGCACAGTTCGACAAGAATGTCAAACCCCGTGTCTTCTCAGAAGGTGACTTGGTTTTGCTTTATGACCAAGAATCCGATAAATTGGGGGCAGGTAAATTCAAGTCTTTATGGATGGGCCCCTATATTGTTAAGTGAGTGTTAGCAAAAGGAGCCTACGAGTTAATGGATTATGACGAGATTCCACTGGCACAATCTCGTAATGGGTTGTACCTTAAGTGTTACTATGCATGATTCAGTATAGTAACCTATATGCTTTTGTTATGTTTTTGTTTTCGCTAAAGTATTTGTTTTGGTCAAGTAATCCAATTTTTACATTTATTGCAGATGTCAAACCTATTGGAGTCATGTGTTGGATATGCCGATGGAGCAAGTCGTAGTTCGCGGAACCTATCTTCCGCGGCCTGGGCCATTTTTGATCCAAGCGGCGAGTTAGTAAGTTTCAGAGGGGTATGTATTGGTCGATCAACGAATAACATCGCTGAATATAGCGCGTTGATAGAACTTCTCTCTGATGCCATCACACGTGGCATACACTGACTGATTGTCAGGCTAGACTCACAACGTGTCATACTACAACTCACTGGTATCTACGATGTCCGAAATCCAATTATTTATCTCATGTTCCTAAGGGTCAAGATTTTGGAAAGGCAATTTGATTTTATTCAATATCAGCATATTTCTAGAAGCTTAAACACATTAACTGACTCATTGGCAAATTATGTGTTAGATAGACATTTGCAACATTTATAAAAGAAGCATTTCATCAATATTTGCATTTGGATCATGTAACTTAACCAAAATAAAACTCTGAAAATCAAAAATATATATATAATTGTTTATGGTTTACACATAATGTTCTGTAACCAAGACAAAACTGGTCAAATGACCCAAAACGCAAAACGCTAGGGGACACCCTAGTCTAATGATGCTTGTGATAACAAGTCACAGCCTGTGAGATCATGCGTAAGAGCCTAGTCCATCGTCTTGGCACACTTGTAGTATGCCGTTGTAACCTCAAAGGCAGCTTGTCAGCCCTCACATTTGGAATACCAAGAGTGAGGCCCTCGACCTGATCCTGTAATGCTGTCAGAGTCTCGGCCACATCGAGGTCTCGAAGGATAGCCCTTCCAATAGCCTCTCCTGCTGGGGCGGCAGCTGGCACTCTCAGCCGTACTACTGGCCGAACAAGACCGACATCTACATGAACACATGAGTTTTGATTAGTCTTGATAGAATAAAGCACAAGGACATTGTAAAAGAAAAACGATAAACAGGAATATGGTCAAAAGAATTTACCAATGGCACCCCACTGTTCGCCAGCCGACAGTACCAAATCTGGGTCACCCCAGAAGTCCATACCAGCATATGGATACTCGGAATAAACCATCTCCTAACGATCAAACCACCCGAAGAAGGTATCAGAAAAGGAAATCTGAGACTGGCCAGCATGCCTAGACATATGGTTAACCCATCTCTGCATACGTGGTTCAGTCGGTGGAGGTAAGTCGAGTGCTATATATTGCAGCCGCATTAGTGGTATCTTTTCCAAGGCGAAGGCGGTCAAGATAGAACCATATCCAAAGTTCTTCAGTCTCCCGCTCCTCACCTTGGTAAACTATTCTTTCGATACACAAGGGGTGCGTTGAAGCCAGGGTGAGTTTTTCTAACCCCAGAGGCTCATAAAAACCAGAAATCAAGCTCAGAATGCAAAATGGAAAGCATGAAATGAAAGAGCTCAGGTTTAGCTCCTACCTGGTCCAGACGGCACCGAGAATCGTCCACAGAATCTCCCGGAATCAGCTGATGAAAATCAAGGGGGGAAAGCACCTCCAAAGCTCCAACAAGCCAAAGTTCAAATGAAATGGTAAAATGAGAGGTAAAAGCACTTTTAAATTACTTTTTACATAGTTTGAGTAAAATATTAGTGTTCTAACTCATTTTTCAAACATATATTGTTCATTTCTAACTAGTTTGATGAAGCAATTGAAAATGCAGTACAATCTTTGAAAGAACAAAGCTATTTATGGTAAAGTCAAGAAATGACCGTTGTATCGAGTAGTTTTAACACGGACTTCATGCTCGTTAAAAAATAAACATAAGAAATGAGCAAATGTTTCCCCCAGCATTTAATCTCAATAAAAAATGAACCAATTCCCGGTAAATAATCATCGCGAATGTAGTACTTCAGCCTTTAAAGCCTTGGTCGTGTTCCCATCATCACCTCCACTCTGTATTGGCCGATCATTCACCTCCATTTGATTATTTACCCCTTTTGAGGAACAACTGCGAAGAGTGATCCCACTAGCCATCCTTGTAACACTGCTGTGATTGGAAAATTCCAAACCTTACCTGGAATCAGTTGCTACCCAATTTTATCACTCGTTCCTCAAAAGAGGAGCCTCCTTTAAGCTCTTTTCAACTGACTCGTAAAATATGAAAAGATTGCCAAGCCATTGGCCTCTCCAACTTGTTAAAGGGACCAGAAGTGCTATCCCTCCTTTAGATTTTAATCTTTTTGGACCTGAGGGATTATTACACAAAAAGATCGAGCGCTTGTTTTGTTCGGCTCGTTAAAAGTATCGAAAATTCATCCCTTCTGTATTGTTTTATACTTTTTCAGACTTAAGGGATTAGATGACGAAAAAGGAATTTTGGAGTTTCCTTTACGTCCCTTTTCAGACTCTCTAAAATTGAAAAGGACCGAGTTATCTTTGTCGTTAAACTCGTTAAAACCTAATAGCGACAAACTTGTCCATAGCAGACAAGAACGAGTTTCACTATCACTAGGCTCGTTAAAACATAGCGATGGGTTTTCCCGAAGGGAAAATTATAGAACAAGCATATGTTATCCTCCTCAAGCTTGAAAAAAATAAAGAGGTATTAGTCAGCAATGACAGGGGAAAAATTGGGAAGAAAACTTGAAGAAACTTTGTTGGTAGCAAGTCGCTCTTGAACATGACACTTTCACTCCGCATCCAAGTCGGGTTGGGTTGTTTCATTCACCGGTCACATCACCATGGTCCCATCACACCATCCAAATTTGGGGTTAATGCTACCAATCCATCACGTCAGTGTCGCCGATATGTTCAAGAGAAGTCACTCAGAGAATTCACCTGTGTCTCACCCGCTGCAATAGATTTACGCTCCATTCTTTCATGACCGCCACCCTGAACCTTATATCACCAGATCGTTTTCACCTCCATTAAAATCATTTGCTCCGTTCCATGTCATTGATGTGGGATTCATTAAGGCCCTCCTATGATGGATCGCTTCTTGTCGACATCATCTCATTATCCAAGAAGTTGATCTAGGGACACCCCTTTCAATACTTTGAAGCTTGCATGCCTCAATGGCAAGTTTCTCACTTCCGGCGACAGGTTTACATCAATGGCCTTCGACCGAAAGATTTTGCATGGTGTTCGACTCCAAGTCCTTTATTCACACCACGTGAATTGTACTGTAGTACCTTGAGGGTCATTATCATTATCGGTGATTCCTCTCGCACCTGTTAACAGCTTACATCATTAGCTGGTAATCAGGCAATGTCTTTCCATGTTCGACTCCAGAACATCTCTCACATGGATTGACTTGTACTTCGAGTGAAGATCGAACGAGATTGAAGACCCCAGATCTAGTTTCATCCATCCGGGCTGCGATATATATTCAGGGAAATAAAGACATCAAATGTACATCATTGTTGTACAGATAA
This sequence comes from Pinus tabuliformis, assembly GCA_031772625.1. Taxonomy (NCBI): domain Eukaryota; kingdom Viridiplantae; phylum Streptophyta; class Pinopsida; order Pinales; family Pinaceae; genus Pinus; species Pinus tabuliformis. The sequence goes on from CM062804.1 coordinate 754,919,763, forward strand.
TCATCCAATCAAAGGGATGATGGCTCTACCAGAATCATCAGTCTACACTCAGACGATTGTCTGTCCTATGTACATGAAAAAGAATTTATAAAGCTGAGCATGGGAATGCCCACCTCAGCTAGATCATGAAAATATTATGAAGATAATGTATTGTATTGTATCTTATTAGAGGTCTCCTCCCAGCTTGAAAGAACTTTTGATCCTCATGATAAAGCATTTCACCTGACATCAAAAAAGATTAACGACCTCATGCTTTAGGGGGTAACTGTTATAGACATTTTTGGGCACTGCAACCCCAAGCATAAAATTTCCATAAACCAAGGGCTCCTAAGTCCCTAAAAGTGTTGTTCTAACCCCTAAAGGAACAAGGTCAACTGATTACAGCTTCTCCCAGAAGTTCTCCATGAAAAATTGCTCAGAACTGGTCAAAACAGGATCATTTCACCTGCTCCATAGGCAAAGTGTGTTGCATCTCACCTAAGTACACTCTGTGGGTGCGTTTCATTTCAAAAAGCCCTTCTATGGGGTGCGATGGGCGAGAAGTGACAAATGGCAGTGTCAATCCGCGAGGTGGAGAGGCATGGAATCTTCCAGAAACTTCTCCTGTGACACTTGCTTCTCTGAATTCGACCAAGGATGAGTAAGAGATCATAAATCTCCAAGTGGAAGCAAGAACTATCAGAGGGAAGACATTAATCAAATCACAAGCTGACTCATCTCCCTTACAGATATCTATATATGGATCCCTCATCCCAGAGATCCAGAGGCAGGAATTTTGCATCTTGTAAGGAATTGTTGTTGGTTTCTTGAGACAACATCATAGTATTGGGTGATCTAAGCTTTGTATGAGGTGAAGAAGGGCTTACTTGCTGAGAGGATGATGCTGGGTCAGAACAATTGGTTGTAACTCTCTTGGCTCTTTCTTGATTATCAATAAAAGCTATTCAAGTTTTCCTCCATACTCTTGTGTCGTTTATGTTTTATGCATTTGTATGGTCAATTTACATCTGATCCTAGATTTTTTATGATAATAGATCCATGTTCTTGTATAGTGTTATGCTACTTTGGTTCTACAGGTACTCTGTGAAGCTGGGTGTACAAGGAAGCAAGTAGCAAAGGACTATCAGAAGAGAGAAGAATCGAACTAGGAGCCAAGCACAATACAGAGGTTGGTCTCCTCTATTCTTCTCTCATCTATCTTTCATAAAGGAAAAATGAAAGTAGCTTTACTTTGTTTGTTTCTAAGGTAGCTACCACACTTTAGTGGGATTAGCAGTTCTGTATAGACACTTTTCCCTGTAACAGGGATGAGACACAGTTTTTGCAGAGGTCTACTTGGGGCAAGGTAGGCGATCCTCTTGATGATTTTAAAGAAAATGAATGGCTAGATCTAACTGGTGAGAAGCTAAGGAGAGCAAGAAGCTTTCAAGGATTCTCCTTAAACAGATGAAAACATGAAAAATCAAACAAATTTAAAGGTAGAGCATAACAATCTATGGATTCTACCTTAACACTTCATTTGTTCAATTGCAGAAGATGAGAGAAGTAAGATTATACACATAACAACTTACAAATACAAGAAGCACACCATCAACACATAAAGCCACATGGATCCCAAACAGTGCTGCAAAACCCTGGTCTTTCCTTTGCCAAAAATGCAGAAGTGAATGTACAATAGAGTGTCAAGCTTTTCCCAAGAGTCCAACCATGAAAATGACATAGAAATTACATAATATAGGCAATCCAACCTCTTCCCTTGCCTCTATGGGTCGATCTCATCTTTCTAGGAGCTGTTTCAACCAATTCTAAAAAAAGCACTAAAATCTAGGCAGTCAAAACAACTTGCCTCTATAAGGTAGGAAACTGATTCACTCATTAAATTTTCACTCTTTGGTGAATGAATCTTCTAGAACAAGTAACTAAGTGTCAAAATTACATCATGTTCACTCAATTACATAAAGATAAGTCAAAAATTACATCACAAAGCAAAACTACTCAAACTGGCCAAATTCCTGAGCTGAAAGATGAAAAATTGGGCAAAAAATCTATATGCGCCGCACTGATTTCTATATGTGCCATGCTACTTTGCTGCTAATTTTGCGGCACTTGCTGAAGTCCAAATCGAGCTCAAGTTGGCTTGTTGGAAAGCGTTGTCTATCTACTTTCCAACCCAAGTGGAAGTTTCCAATTTGGTGTTCATTTGCCCCTCCAAAAGTGAATTCTTCCAAGGCTACTTCCTGTGTGTCAAAATAGGGGCAGTGAGGTGATTTTTTGCATGTTTTTTGACCTTTCGGGGACCCATAACTCACCCAAATTTCTTGTCCAAGTACCAAAACTCATGATTTCTCATGAAAAATCCAAAACTGCAAGCCATTTGTAATTTGGAGCTCCCAATCCTATGCGTCGCGCAAGGTGCGCGACGCATATAGGGAAAAAACCTGTTTTTAACACAAAAATTTCCAAAATGACCAAAAATGCCCCAAATCTCTTGAAATTTGGGCTGGAGTTTCCTTATCAAGTGTGATGATGGGCTAAAGAGGCCTCAGCCAAAATCTGAAGATGATCGAGCTCCCTTTGCTTCTTTTGCTTCTTGATTGCCTTCTTCAATTTCGCCTTTAGATTCCTTATCCGAGCCTTGCAAACTTGGTTCCGTGCCCTGTAGTGGACAGCCATGTGTCTCAACAATGCATTATCTCTATTGGCCTTGTTCAGCTGCTTCTCCAAGTAAATGTTGACCCTCTCGAGATTAGACTCTTGATCCTCATTGATCTGTCACTCTAGAGAAGTGAACTCAATCCTCCTATGTCGGGCAGCTTGGCGATTCTCACGGATGTTCTGCAGCTCCATGATCACATGCTGGTCTTCAAGCTACTTATTTCTCTGCTCCAGATACCTAATGTTCCATTTGGCCATCTCCAACTGGATTTCCAAGGCTTGAATGTCTATTTCTTGCTCCTCGATAATCCTTCTATATCTGGACTTCTCTGAATCTGTAGTTGTCTCGTCATTAGGAATGAGAACAAAACCTTATGGCTCACCTGAAGGCCCCTTCTCACACTTGGGCTTCTTTCCCTTGTCCTGTACCTATGCCTGTGGTGCTGATGTTGGAAGCGAGGCCCCTTCCACGCCAGGTGGAGATAACACTCGCTTTGTTGCTGCAAACAAAGGTCTGGTGCCTTTCAGATAGCCTCTCTGATATGTAATGAAAATAGGTCTGGTCTCATGACGCTCATACTGTTGAGAAGGTTCACCCTCCTGTTTCACTTCTGATACTCTTTGTGAAGCTCTGAAGAAATCATGAGAGATGAAGTCATCCCAAGTGATGCCCTGCAAACCAAGCTGATGAACCACCAAAATCTTTATAAGAGCAAAATGATAGACACTGTTAAGTTGCCGCTGAGGAGTTCTATGCTGTATAAAGGTGGTCATTCTCTCTATATTCCGGCAGATGAAATACGGAATGTTCATCACCCGTACCCTGGTGAAATGCATGAGTAACTTGATGTGATAAGCATAAAGACGAGAGAACGGCCCCTCACAGCTGAAATATTTCATGATCAATCTCATGAGTGGAGCATATTCATCTTTCAGGTATCGGAACGGGAACACTCTTTTGAGCTGCCTCAAGAAATTGTTTTTGATGTATGGCTCATAATGCTACCGATCAATCTCTTGTTTTTTGTGCCATAGTTCACCAATATTTGGTATACCTGTTGCTAACGAAACAGTTTCTGGTGTAAGTGTAAAGGTGACACCAGCCAAGGTAGCTTGATCTCCGTGCAAATGCAAGACAAAAAGACGAGCCAACTCATAATGAAATTGGACCTCAACCACCTTTTGACAAAACTCATAGCATGACTGATGCTCAAAACACTGCATAGCAAGAGGACAGGCATGCAATTCTATAAGGTTGATTGGTTCTTCCCTGACATGTTTGCCACTTTTACAAGGCCTCCATGGTTCCTGTTCTCCCAAAGGAGAATCACTTTGGGTCTCTGCCTCATACTCAGATGAGTGACCAGATGACATCACTGCTGATATGCAAATTGCCTTGAATGAATGCTGATATGTGAAACTGCTGTATACAACTGAATGTGAACTGCTCTTTTGATCTAAACAATGCTATGACCAAGGGGAAAACAAATGTAACAAGGGAATATTAGGAAGGGGAAAATATCAGGGAATTAGGGAATTTTGAAATAAAATGTAATTAGGGAGAGGAGGGGAAATGTATATATGGAAGTAGGGTTTTAGGGTGTATATATGGGAATAGGGTTTTAGGGTTCGGGATATTGAATAGGGTTAAGGAGTTTTTTATAGGGGTAACGGATTAAGAGTTTAAGGATTGTAGTGTAGGATTAATGAGTACGATTTGGAAATGAGTAACAAAGGGAAAGGGGGAAAGGAAAAAAGCTTGGTGACAAAACAGTGTTCAAAACCTACAACAAGTTTCCTTGTTTGCAAAGGGAGGTTTTCAATGTCTTGTTTCAACGGCCATTATCCATGAACCAATCACATTCACCATCAAATACAAAGCAATAGCAGTGAATGAGAGCCTACCTGGCAGATTGATGCGAAGTTTGGGCGATTTGATGAGTTTGCAAACAAATTTTGGGCTCAAATCTGTAAGTGCCACGCTCATTACCCAGTGTGCCGCGCTGGTTCAATTTTGCACTGGCTGGAAGTCCTGTGTGCACCACGCAGTCTGTTATATGCGCCACGCAGGTGAAATGTAAGCCGATCTCCTCCAAAATGCACAAATTCAACTTGAAACGACTTTCTCCACCCTTGGCATGTACAATGGCTTGAATATTCATTGAAAAACCTTTATATAGACACCAATTTGATTTTTGCCTCTTCAATAACCCAATTTGTTATGTTTTGCAATTGACACTTTTTCAGGATTAATAGAATTTTGACCTTTTTGTTTTCTCCTTAAAATCGGTTGAAATAATGAATTTCTTTGACAATTTTTTGCAGGGATAGTTGAGATATGATTTGGCAAAGGAGACCAGGGCTGTGCCTGGACAATTCAAGAACTGAAATTTTTGAAAAATTATTACAAAAATGAAATGTCGACTTATCTTCAAAACAGAGTTTTGAAGAGAAGTCATAATCTATCCATATGACGATAAAAATCTTTGAGATAACAACTTATCAAGGACCTCCCTCTGGCCTGCTGGCTTTATTAGACTTTGTCAAAGACCAAATTGACTAACCCTAGACCTAATGACTAAAATAACTGTTATGACCTAGAAATTGAAACAGGACTGCAAATGACTTTTCAAGACTTGATTTTTATGAACAGACCTGAGCCAGCAGTGCCAAGCATGAGGGGAATGAGTGACACAAGCCCTTCCGTCAATTTTATGGCATGATCCTAACGAAATGCAACTGATCGAAAATGATGGGACACCTAAACATGAAATGCAAAAAAGAGTTTTGATCTCTGATGGAGGGATGACCAAACCGACTCTAACAGCTTCGATCGCTTTTCTACTTTTTCGGATCGAGGTCACTAACCACGAAAATTACTCCTTGAATGTAATGGTCAAGCAGTTCTCTCAAGTATTGTTTTATACTTTTTTCAGGCTCGAGGGACACAAATATATGAACAAGGACCCCTCTGGAGTTTTCTTTTCCATGTCTTTTTCAAACTCTCTAAACATGAAAAAGACTTCGAGTTTTGCCTATGTCGGACTCGTTAAACCCTGACGACATTGGACTCATCACCATGATTAGACTCGAGCTTCTCCTTCATAGGGCTTGTTAAACTATTACTAGGTTGGATTCCGCCGAAGGCCAAACTTACATTACAAGCATATGCTATCCCCTTCAAGCTTGTTTTCAAAAATAATTGGGGTACTCACTAGCAATGGTGGGGGAAAATTTGGAAGTTGTCATTGGTTACCTGCGGCAGCTAGTCACTCTTGAACATCGACACTTTTGCTTCTTGTCGGGTTGGGATATCCATACATCGTCTTTTGGCCTTCTGGGGTTTTGGGTTTCCATTTAGCCTCATTCCATTTGATCTATGGTGTTTCCATCAAGCCTTTGATCCCTTGGTACCTAAATGCTGCCACCCTCTGGAGTCGTGTAGCCGACATGTTCAAGAGTATAATCCTTCTGCAGTTCACATCCTTACCTCCTCTTCTGAGACTCTGTTTTTCCATCTCGCTTGTTCCTTATCTCATGTCATTGATGGGAGAAACATTATGGCCCTCCTATGATGGATCGTCTCCTGTCGACATCAGCTCATTATCTAGGGGATTGATCTAGAGATCCCCTTTGGTACCTTGGAGCTTGCATGCCTCAATGGCAAGTTCTTCGTGCTTGATGATCGAATTTCATCATTGGTCGTCGATTGGGTGATTCCACGAGTGTTCGACTTCAGCTCATTTTTCACACTTCGTGGCTTGTACTTAATAGTACCTTCAGAACCATTGGCATTATTGGTGGTTTCTCTTGCGCTTGTTAACAGTTCTCCTCATTGATGGGTAATTAAGCGATTTTCTATCATGCTCGACTTCAACACATCTATTCGCATGCTAGAATTTGCACTATAATTGGTTAGGTTTCAAGACCCCGAACTAAGATTACACATGTTTGGGCTATGTGGATTGGTTCGTGATTACATGACTCGTTGATGGATGGTTGCGACCATACTTGAGTCTTCATGGATGGTTGCGACCATACCTTTGTCATTCTCATGGTCTTACTAGCTGGATGGATACATTCATACCATAGACCAAGTTCGTATGTCTTTTGGATGGTTGCGCCCATGTTTAGGCTACATGTATTTCACTATCAGAGATATCAATTGTACTTGCACCTGTAGGTTCCTCCAGATGGTGTACTAGCTCAGACAATTTCGTAAATCATTTCACCCCTCCCACTCTCTCAGGATTCACACTTTAGGGGGCATTTGTTACACAGTAATTTGACACTGCCTTCACCCCAGTCCTTCTATTGTGTCATGTGTCCAGTAAGACATGCTCATATTGAACAAGTGCTCTCTTATGTTGCCAATTGACCCAGTTTCCTAATTTTTTTGCCTTGTCATGATAATTAGTTAAATATACATGACAGACAGCAGTCATAAACAATCCAGTCGTGCTTCCATCGCGGGAGTACATATGATTCCTGCGATGGTCGGATTTCATGCTCCGGCGCGAGGATATTTGCTATGTTTAGCGACATCTTGACTGATTACATTGTCTACTAGCAATGTCAGCGCTAAATCTTAGTTATAAACTTGCGATGATCCAGATTGGGTGAATTCGTTTCAACAGTCGGCCTTCTAGATGTCTCTAGACGTGGTTGTTGGGTCACTTTGGGTCGCCCTCCTCTCTCTGGCATGGTAGTTCCGCCTTTTGTGCTACCTTCCTTGAGGATAAGCTCCCTCTCCCTCGTTTCATTAAGAGTCCTTCTCCTATAAAATCACTCACCATTGCTATCATCTGCTAGTTCCTTAGTTGCTAGTTCTTTTAGTTGTATAGTGCTACTGCTGCTTTTGAGTTTGATAGATAGTTGGTGTGAGTGTGTGTTACAGGGAAAAGTGTCTACACAGAACTGCTTATCCCACTAAGGTGTGGTAGCTACCTTAGAAACAAACAAAGTAAAGCTACTTTCATTTTTCCTTTATGAAATATAGATGAGAGAAGAACAAAGAAGACCAACCTCTGTCTTACGCTAATCTCCTAGTTCGATTCCTCTCTCTCTTGATAGTATTTCGCTACTTGCTCCCTTGTACGCCCAGCTTCACAGAGTACCTTAAGTGTCGACATAGCAGACGGCGATTGGGCCAGGTCCTCTACTATATTATAATTATGTGCTACTTTGGCACGAGGATTAAATGTCAATTTGTGTACTACTCCCTTTGGCGGATTTATCATTGGCTCAGGAATGATGGGTGGCACAACTTCGGTCAAAGTTGTTGTCGAACTACTAGGTTGTTCATTAGCCTTGTTATTCGATAGCTGTGGATTCCCATAATCTTTATTCCTTGTCAAAGCATCATTTTGCTGCTTTGAGATAGACAACATAAGCACTTGGGATCGGGAAGCATTTTGATTGGCAACCAGTTTGGTTCCCGGGCTTGGAAACGAATCAGTCAATACTGCTGAGGTTTTTGAACTCTTAAAGAGTTTCTTAACTTCAACTATATGTGGACAATCTCTCGTCTGATGATCCTCATTGCATATATGACACCCCGTAGGGGGTTTCCTTTGCCCAGAAGGGTTTGCAGAAGGTTTTTCAGGGGATGACTCATCGTGCTTCTTTTTTCTCCCTTTCTTTTTCTTCTTGCCCCCTGGTTGCTTCAGTTGTTCGCCCTTGTCGGTCGACACGGCATTTACTTCCGAGGAAGAAGTTCCTCATTTACATTTTGACTAGAAATCTTACGGGCCTTTTTAGATGTAGCCTTTGTCGATTTCGTGCTTGTCGTACCTATCACGCCATCACTGGCATGAGAGTATTTGTTTGATTTAGGAGGGGGAGGAACATTATTCCATTCTAGGTGCATCAGGTATTTTATCGTAGAGCATGCTAGATTGAGTATAGATCAAGTCTAGATATTGTGCACGAGCAATAACTTGATCTTCAGTGACGACTCCTCCCTTTGCCACATCTTTTGTGATAGAAGGTAATAATGACTTAATAAACCATTCAGCTAGCAGCTGATCAGGAACATATGTTTTTACCATTCTGCGACGACGTCGCCACTCATGAATATGATCAGATATGTGAGTGGCAATTGTCTGTTTGAAATTGGTAAGAAGCTCTGTTCCTGTTTCGTACCTTATTGGTAACTGAAAATGGGTTAAAAAGGTTGTGGCTAGGGTGCTGAAGTTATCGAATGAAGCTCTAGGCAATTCGATATACCATTTTGCTGCTGGACCAGTTAACATTTGCTGAAAAAGGCGAAGCCTAATCGAATCATCGTTAGAGTGTTAGATGAACACCACAGATGAAAGGTCATCACATGATTCGATGGGTCTTCACCCGGATTTCCATTAAATTTAGGAATATCTGACGGAAGTTTAGGCGGAATCACCGGCCACCAAGGGGCATAAGTAATTGGATCATTCGTCAGCAGGTTTAGATCTGGTAATTCTAGAGTTGCTACAAAGGGCAACTGTTGATTCAGGTTAGGCGAAGCATACCCAGGATAAGATGGAATCGCCTGAGCAGTGGGTCTTTGCATACCAGCATAATGTATTTGATGTTGGTAACTTTGATAAGGTTGATGGGCATAACCATTATAATATGGTTGTTGATAACCGCTTTGGAAATTCTTGCCCATTACTTACAAATACTTGTTGCTCAGGTCCTTGATATGATTGCTGGAATGACGGTTGTTGAGATTGAATCAGCCACGGTTGTTGGACCATTTGATGTTGTCCAATACTGGATGATTGACCAAGATGAGGAGTCATAGTACTTGTTTGAGTATGAGTCGCTCCAGATGAGGAGGCACTAACCTGAGGTTGTGATTGAGTCGTTGAGACAAGAGGTTGTTGTATTGCAACCTGAGAAACTTGGGGTTGACATACAACAGGTAGTGCTTGTACTTGCGATGCAGTCACCATAGCAGGTATAGTGGGAATATCCGACACAGGGTGGACTGGTTGCATTGAATATAGAACCCTTGGTTGTTGAGGTAGTATTGGTACCCAACCGCTGGATGTAATTCCAGTTTGACCTAAACTTTGTTGTAAACTCCCATATGGTTGTTCTTCGAGAGGGAACAATGAAAAGGCATACTGCCCTCCATATGGTGGCAATCCAGTACTTAAAGGGTAGATTTGCCTTTGAAGACACATTGGATCGATTTGTTAAGTTTCAACATAAGAAATACTAGATGATGATCCGGATGAAGAAATAGGAACTGACCATGTCGTCGAAAAAGTCCCTGATTGGACTCCGGCTTGTTGTTGATAACTTGCCGGGACAGATGGTATACCGGCGAACATCGTTGGAGTAGCAGTAGGAGGCTCTGCCGCTGCTGCGTCGGATGACACAGTCCTAGATGTCGACGGTTGTTCAGACATATCTAGTCTATCCAAAAGATTTTCTAGCGATTCTACAAGAACTTGCGATGAAGGGAGACTAACTTCTAAGACCAACGAGGGAACAATGACGTTATTCCGATTAAAATAAATTTTAGACGCTTTGACACAACTTGTTTTTTCAATTTTTAAGAGTCGAGAAAAAACAAAAGATGACTCTAGTCACCTTCGATTTTTAATGAGCCTGAAGTGACAAGTGCTCAGATGGACCTTTTCCGTTAAGGAGTCTGAAAAGGAACGAAAGGGACTGCTCTGGAAATCTAGGCAAAGGGATTACCAAACCAATCGCAAAACTGCAGAATACTTTTTACAGTACAGCAGTCAATCTTCCCGAATGTTGTGTTCAGCGCATTGCGATCGATAGGGCGGCAGACACGGCTTCCTATGGATAAAGGATTAAGCCTATTGTGGTCTCCCAAAATATACTCGATGGTACGTGGGAGCACAAGTCCGTACTGGCACTTATCGTCTCAAAGTGGAGGAATCACCCAACCATCAGTGAGAACAACAGTTACCAGGCTTTACGACGCCGAAATACGTCTCTAGCCTAGACTTCTATATGTTGTGCGTTAGGTTCCAAAGCGTTGTTAGATTCATTAAATTTATTTTATAGTTGATCTTGCTTAAGAAATTTTCCTTTCAGGTTCACCGTGAGATGTAGATGTACAATTCCTAAAATGCAATCTAAGATGATGAACAGTCTTTTATCTTCTTTGTGCAATGAAAATCCTAGCTACTAAGGAAAGAGAGACAGTATTCTTTCACAAAGAGCAAAGAGCACACACTAAATGCACTGTCCTAAATCAAACCAATCAAACAGTCTAAATGAAAATGCACATGCATGTATTTGTTTTCGGATTTCTTAGTATGTGAATGGTAAAAAGAAAGCGAATGCGCAAATCTAAATTACTTTTCAAGCGACAATTACTAACAAGTTTTCTTTTCAAAATAAAAAATGGAGACAATCACAACACTTTACGATTTGTAAATGAATACTTGCTTTCGACACTAGAAAGACTACAAATTCAGACCAAATACAATTGTAACAGGGTAATCGACTATCAATAGCAACCAAACTCTTTCCTATGACTGAAAACGACACTTGTGACACTTTCAAATCAAGGGACGACAGTACAATTACGTTACTTTTTGCAAAGGAGAAATGAAAATGACTCAACAAATACACAAAAACATTTATAGTTCTTTTGCACAATGGAGGCGGAATAACAGCAAGGAAAATGGGTTTCAAATAGAGATATAATGATTACAGGCAGCAAAATTCATGAATATAACTGAAAAGAATGAATCACAGAAACCAAAACTGAACAATGCCTAGTCTGATCAGCGCACCTGTAACACAGTGAAGTTGAAATGCATCGCACCTACTACACTCGGGAAGTTCACTGAATTTCAGATTCACAGAACAGAACCTGCGCTAGGCCAGAGATGAGACTTTGCTTTGGTTCCAGGTCACAGTGTGCATTTCAGTTCATGGGTTTTGGCTGAGCAAATGGTAATCAGTAATGCAACAATCAGGGGTGGATCTAAGGAGGCTCTAAGAGCTACCACGAGGTCAATTAGAGAGTTTGTGAATCAGTTGTTTAAGTCATTAACAGATCCCAGAGATTAACTGAAGCGGCATTTATCTACTTTGCATTTTCATAGAAAATGCAGTTCGAAAGCTACCTGGCTCGACTTCAGGCTCCGTCTGTAAGTTTATAAAATAAACAACAAGGAAGATAAACAAACAACCTAATTCGTCCCCAGTGGAGTCGCCATTTTGTTACAGGGAAAAGTGTCTACACAGAACTGCTTATCCCACTAAGGTGTGGTAGCTACCTTAGAAACAAACAAAGTAAAGCTACTTTTGTTTATCCTTTATGAAATATAGATGAGAGAAGAACAAAGAAGACCAACCTCTGTCTTGCGCTTATCTCCTAGTTCGATTCGTCTCTCTCTTGATAGTCTTTCGCTACTTGCTCCCTAGTACGCCCAGCTTCACAGAGTACATGTAGGATCACAGTAACATAACACTATACAAGAACATGGATCTATAATCATAAACAATCTAGGATCAGATGTAAATTGACCATAAAAATGCATAAAACATAAGTAACACAAGAGTATGGAGGAAAACTTGAATAGATTTTATTGATAATCAAGAAAGAGCCAAGGGAGTTACAACCAGTTGTTCTGACCCAACATCATCCTCTCAGCAAGTAAGCCCTTCTTCACCTCATACAAAGCTTAGATCACCCAATACTATGATGTTGTCTTAAGAAACCAACAGCAATTCCTTACAAGATGCAAAATTCCAGCCTCTAACCTCTGGATCTCTGGGATGAGAGATCTATATATAGATATTTTCAGAGGTGTGAGTTAGCTCTGGGTTTTTTATTAGTGTCTTCTCTCTGATAGTTCTTGCTTCCACTTAGAGATCTCATTGATCTCTTACTCATCCTTGGGCGTTTCTGAGAGGCAAGTGTCACAGGAGAAGTTTCTGGAAGATTCCATGATCATCCACCTCGCAAAATGTCTCCGCCACTTGTCTTTTCTCGTCCATCACACCCCATAGAAGGGCTTTTTGAAATGCATTGCACTTCCCGTGTGTACAAGGTGTGATGCATTGCACCCTGGCCATGGAGCAAGTGAGATGATCCAGTTTTGACCAGTTCTAAGTAGTTTTTCATGGAGAACTTCTGGGAGAAGCTGTAATCAATTGACCTTGTTCCTTTAGGGGTCGGAACAACACTTTTACGGACTTAGGAGCCCTTGGTTTATGGACATTTTATGCTTGGGGTTGCAGTGCCCAAAAATGTCTATAACAGTGTGACAAGTGTGGGATTGCTTTATAGTTTGCAAGAAGGCGTGGAGTGCCCCTAATCTTGTGGAAAGCTTGTGAATGAGAGAGAGAGATATATGGCTATTTGGGAGACCCATCTTTGAGAGTGAATGCTTGAAGAAACATACTGGTTGGACCCTGTGGGAAGGCTTGCGATGTCAAGACTTGGTTGTAAGCTTGCTCTTGTTTCAATATTAATACAATAAATGATAATTTCCTATGTCTTGTATGTAATTTACTTGATGGCTCATGACTTCTTGACTTTATGAGTAAATAGATCATTGTTGTTTCTCGGTTACGTGCTCTGTTGTTTTTTTCTGGTGTTTCAGGTTGATTTCTACGAAAGCTGGAGCAGTGCAACATAACTTCATCAACCACTGGTTTGAGGTAGGCCTCCAACGATGACTATTTAAGGGAATCAATTTTTGTTTTGTCCTTGCTGTGACTAGACCCACTCTAGGGCTAGAGGGGTTGCCTCTGTCCGCAGAGGGAACACTTTCCTGCATCATAGGAGGAACACTTCCTGGAATCAAATGAATAGCATAATCATGATCATGAATAGGTGGGAAGCCTTTGGGAGTCTCAAATACCTTGGGATGATTGTCCAATCCTTTTTGGAGATCTGGAGAAATAGATGATTTCGATGTGGAAACCTCTAGCGAACATAAATGTGAAAATACACCTCTTTTTTCTTTATTTAGAAGATTTTTCATTCTGTTAGAGATGATTATCTTTCCTGGTTTCCCTATGATACCCCTTAATTCAACTTCCTTTCCTTTCGAAGAAAATTTCATGAAAAGTTCTCGTAAATTAAAAGCTATTGTACCCAAGGATTGTATCCATTAGACTCCTAGTACAGCATTAGCACCACCCATTGGAATGGAAAACATTGGGCTATTCAATACATATTCTCCCATGGATAGCTTGATATTATGGCACTTTCCAGAGAAATTCATGGTTCCTCCACTTCAAACCATCACTTGACACTTTGGTGCTGGATATAGGAAGCAATTCAATTTCTTAGCTATCTTACAATGAATAAAATTATGGGTACTGCCCGAATCAATCAACACTATTACCTTTTTATTCTTGATATGTCCTTCTATCTTGATAGTTTGAGGAGTGGTAATTCTGTCCAATGCATTACAAGATATTGTCGGAGTCATTTCTTGATGCTCTATGTGATGTTTCACTTCTTGAACCTTTTTCTTCTTGATATGTCCTTCTATCTTCAGAGTTTGAGGGGTGGTAATTCTTGCCAATGCTTTACACGATATGATCGGATTCATTTCTTCTTTCTCTAGGGTTGTTTCTTGGTGTATATCCTCTTATTTTGACATTTCTTGATCCTTTTCTTCCTCCTCTTCACAATCTATGTAAAATAATTTCTTCTCAACACACTTATGACCTCTAGTGTATTTTCTATCACAACTGTAACAAAGCCCTTTTTCTTTTTTTTTTTCTTCCAATTGTTGTCGTATAAACCTTGTAGGTTGTGGAAGGCTAGGAGAAAAAACAATTCCATATTTATAGTTGTTAGTGGTAGATTCCTTGTTTCCATAATTTCGCTTTTAATTTTTATTGCCAACCTAAATGTCTTCTCCAATGAATCAGGTTCCCAAAGATGAACCTCATGTTGAATGTTATCCTTTAAAGTCCCTATGAAGACATCAATCCTTTGCTTCTCTAGAATATCATTTACCCTTATATTCAATTTTTGGAAGTCCTTGATGTGCTCTTCCATTGAACCCTTTTGTTTGATATTTATCAATTAGATAAAGAAGGTGTTGCTCTTTGTATCCTCATAATGTGTTATCATTTCCTCTGTGAAAATTGACCACGTGAAAAGTGGTTTACAAGAACAAATCCCTTTATACCATACAAATTGATTCGATTCTAAATAGTTATAAGCAATATGTACCTTTTGTAGCAGTGGTACACCACGCAGATCAAAATATTTCTCCATCTGTAGTATCCAATTTACTAATCCTTGCCATCAAACTTCCCCATCTCGCTTTTTCTTGATTTTAGGAGCTTGATCTTGAAACAACTATAAATATATAATTTTAGATCTTTAAGTTCTAAAATTTCAGCCTGTAATAAACCTCTAAGTCTTATTTCTAAATCCACAAGTCTGATCGCAATTGGATTCCCGAAGGAATATTTATTCTCAATCTACCGCAATGACCTAATTATAGACTAGTTTAGTAGAGTGAACTTGTACGACATTCCACCTGTCACTGTTTCAACCTTAGGTTCTAAAAATTATACCCAAACAAAATAAAGCCCATCCTCTTTCTGTAACTTCTTACGAAATTTCAATCCGATTCTCAGAGAGAAAGTTATGATGATTTTCCTAAGGTCATCTGTTTAGGATGTAATTCGAGAGTCTACAAAAACCCTAACTTCCTCAGATCATATATCCAAAAATATAGTGACAAAAGATCTGAAATTGGGACCCGAGGTTCAGACTGATTTCTTCTCAAATGGGTTTGTTTTTTAGCTTCTGAAACTTCGTAGTGAAAACGTTATAGAGAAAATTCCACGATGACCTATTTTAGATGAAATTTTGGAGCTTGCAAAACCCTAACTCCATCAGATCATATTGTTGCACAAAATATTGTCACCATGACATTCTACAATCGGTGTGAGTCTATCACCACTCATATTTTCCTCCTTTGCAAGTATTAAACCTCAAATCTTCATGTCAAGCCTTGAAAAATGAGAGAAAGCCCTTAAAAATCTCTAAAACTCTAGTTCCGCACTTTCTCTTACCATTACATGCAGTCTCGCACCCACTGGTCATGTCCCCTGCAGACCTGCCTGCTCTATTTCTGTGTAATGGGTGCGGACCCCTGTAAAAGTAAAAAATGCGCAAGTACATTCTCAAAAACTCACTTTGGGTTATTTATGGAATCTTCTAGAGGGAATCTTGAGGTGGCAAGTTCTCTCCTTTGAGGTTCATGCATCCCATAACTAAAGGAGCTAACCCCTTGATGTGAGGAGATTATCCCTTTGAAGGAGGACTCTATCCCTTCATAGGTGGACCTGTAACTTCCTTCCTTTGCACTATAAAATGAGGCATTGGGCTGCTTACTAAGGGGGTTGAAAGTTGAATATTTTTTAGGGTAAATGTTATTGGAATTTAGACTTCCTAATTGAGCTTGAGAGGAGAGATTACATACCTTTTGATCTCATTGGGAAGAGTGTGAGGCTTTTCAAAGTAGAGGAGATTCTTGCTTGGACCTTGGGAGGAGCTTGTACAACATCAAGGCACCAAGGTTGTAAAGTTCTTCTTTTTCCAAAGTTAATACAATCAAGTTTATTTTTCTCAATAAGCTGTGTTTTATGGTTTATTTCATGGATTCCTTGATCACCCTGATGAATATGATTTATTATATTAGCTTTGCAGGTGTTATTTGATGTGTGCTTGTTTGTGTTTGCAGGTTCTTAAAAGGAAACTCATTCGGATGGTCAAAACGTGGCTGCCACAAACTAGTGGTGGACTTAAGGTAGGGTCTAAAACACCTCTTGGTTTTTATTTATAAATCGCAATATTTAGAGAAAGGTAGATTTGCTTGTTCTGCTTGTCACTAGATATCAGTTGATACTAGGGAGATTGGTATTGTCCACAAGAACAATTTATCTGGCCGACAAAATGGCGACTCCACTGGGGAACGATCCCAGAATCTCTGGTTTCACAGACCAAAGATTCTGTGACATGTTTGACATCAGCTCATCTATTCACATTTCATGGATTGTACTGAGTACTTTGAAAGCCATTAACATTACTGGTGGTTTCTCTCACACTTGTTAACAGTTCACATCATTGACTGGTAATCAAGTGGTTTCTACCATGTTCGACTTTGACACATTCATTCACATGGATAGAATCGTACTAGTTCGGAAAGTAGGAATCAAGACCCTAGATCTAGTTTCCACCATACAGATCGTGAGGATAGTTTTTTCCTGTATCAACCTCGTTAAAAAATGAAACAGGCTACTTTGAGGAAAGTTACTTTTACTGTGTCGACCTCGTTAAAAAATGAATCAGTGAGTATGAGGACAATTCTTTTCCTGTGTCAACCTGGTTAAAAAATGAATCAGTTGGTCAGAGGATAGTTCCTGTTACTGAGTCAACCTCATTAAAAAATGAAACAGGCTGTCGCGAGCATAGTTTTTTCCTGTATCAACCTCATTAAAAAATGAAACAGGCTGGTTCAAGGAAAGTTCTTTTTACTATGTCGACCTCGTTAAAAAATGAATTAGTGTGTATGAGGACAGTTCTTTTCCTGCGTCAACCTCATTAAAAAATGAATCAGTTGGTCAAAGGATAGTTCCTGTTACTAAATCAACCT
This sequence comes from Pinus tabuliformis, assembly GCA_031772625.1. Lineage (NCBI taxonomy): Eukaryota > Viridiplantae > Streptophyta > Pinopsida > Pinales > Pinaceae > Pinus > Pinus tabuliformis. The sequence continues at coordinate 754,937,033 of CM062804.1, forward strand.
TGTTAAAAAATGAAACAGGCTATAGTGAGGATAATTTTTTCCTGTATCAACCTCGTTAAAAAATGAAACAGGCTGCTTCGAGGAAAGTTCCTTTAACTGTGTTGACCTCGTTAAAAAATGAATCAGTGAGTATGAGGACAGTTCTTTTCCTGTGTCAACCTCATTAAAAAATGAATCAATTGGTCAGAGGATAGTTCCTGTTACTGAGTCAACCTCGTTAAAAAATGAAACAGGTTGTCGCAAGGATAGTTTTTTCCTGTATCAACCTCGTTAAAAAATGAAACAGGATGCTTCGAGGATAGTTCCTTTTACTATGTCGACCTCATTAAAAAATAAATCAGTGTGTATGAGGACAGTTCTTTTCCTGTGTCAACCTCATTAAAAAATGAATCAGTTGGTTAGAGGATAGTTCCTGTTACTGAGTCAACCTCGTTAAAAAATGAAATAGGCTGTCGCGAGGATAGTTTTTTCCTGTATCAACCTTGTTAAAAAATGAAATATGCTGCTTCGAGGAAAGTTCCTTTTACTGTGTCGACCTTGTTAAAAAATGAATCAGTGAGTATGAGGACAGTTCTTTTCCTGTGTCAACCTCGTTAAAAAATGAATCAATTGGTCAAAGGATAGTTCCTGTTATTGAGTCAACCTCGTTAAAAAATGAATCAGGTATGAGGATAGTTCTTTTCCTGTGTCAACCTCATTAAAAAAAAAATAAAAAAATGAATCAGTAGGTTATATAGGTAGATTGTAGAGAGTAGACGCGAGGATAGTCTTTTCCTGTATCAACCTCGTTAAAAAATGAAACAGGCTATCGCGAGGATAGTTTTTCCTGTATCAACCTTGTTAAAAAATGAAACAGGCTGTCACAAGGATAGTTTGTTCCTGTCTCAACCTCGTTAAAAAATGAAACTAGGAGTCATGAGCATAGTTCCTTGTCTTGTGTCAAGCTCGTTAAAAATGAAACAAGGAGTCAGCGAGGATAGTTTTGTTATTGTGTCAACCTCGTTAAAAAATGAAACAGGGTGTCTTGAGCATAGTTCCTTGTCTTGTGTCAATCTCATTAAAAAATGAATCAAGGATTTTCGAGCATAGTTCCTTGTCTTTTGTCAAGCTCGTTAAAAAATGAAACAAGGATTTTGAGGATAATTCTTTTCCTGTGTCAACCTCATTAAAAAATGAAACAACTCCCTCGAGTCTTTCCAAGATTTCAAAAGTGAACCTTCATTCCATCCACCTGGTTGAATGCAATGAAGCTTGGGGGGCATGTACCTCATTTTGCGTTGTTATGTTGGGGACATGCGAACTTATAACAAGCATAGTTTTTCGCTTCAAGCTTGTTAAAACATGAAACCGAATCCAAGCAGAGTTCTCTATGGTTCAAGCTTGTGTAAAAATGAACCCATACCCAGTTTACATCTCGTGATTGTTGTTTTTATCCACTAAATTCTGCTAGATGAGCCTTGTTTGTTTTCATTCCATTGCTACCATCTCTTTGGCTGATCATATGCTTTCACTTGGTTTTTTACCCTTCCTGAGGGACTGCAGTCATGAGTGGTTTTATTAGCCAGCCTCTTAACCATTACATGTTTTCAGCAGTTCCTCCATTGCCGGAACCAGTTGATACCCTTTATACCACTTGTTCCTCTAGGATGACTCCTCTTTAAGCTCTTTTCTGACTCGTAAAATATGAAAAGATTCCCGAGTTTTTCTTTTTAAGCTCGTTAAAATGGAATTAAAAGGATGGTCCACGTAAGCTCTTTTCTGACCGTATAAACATGAAAAGATTGCCGAGATTTTGTCATTTCAAGTTCAATATTGGTTATAAAATGACGTGTCATTGATCACTTTTTTACTTTTTCGGATCAGAGACACTAATTATGAAAAGTACTCCTTGATCGTAATGGTCAAGCAGTTCTCTCAAGTATTATTTTATACTTTTTCGAGCTTGGGAGACACAAATTTACGAAAAAGGACAACAATGGACTTTTCTTAAGTTTTTCTTCTGACTTCCTAAAATTGAAAAACACCGAGTTTCTCCTATACTGGACTTGTTAAAATTTAACAGTAAAGGACCTGTTCAATTTTAAATAGGAATGAACCACTCCTTCTTAGGGTTCGAATTTTAAACTAATTTGGACTCATCCGAAGGATGAGCTTATAACCAAGCAAATGTTATCCTCCTCAAGCTTGTCCAAAATAAAGAGGTACTTGCCAGAAATGGTGGGGGAAAAGAGAGAAAAATGAACCTGTTTGTTATACTTTGTGTCTCAGAAAAGCATTCAACCACTCTTGAACACGACACTTTTTGTTCACCTGGGTTGGGAAATCCTTTGCCTAACAGTTAATCAAACCATATTGAAAGTCTTCAGTCAGTTTCTGGGTATTAGCTTTGGGTCAATTGTCACCAAACCATCTGCAGTGTTGTTACGTATTCAAGAGGTCAGTCCAAATAAACCATTCATTTGCAAAATATCTGTCATCCATCTTGACCATCCCTAAGTCAGTCCTTGCAAATATATTTCTTCAAACTTGATCTATGATTTCATGTTGTGGGCTTGCCTACGATAGATTGCTTTCTATCGACTTCAACTCATTATCTAGAAAGATGATCTAGAAATCGTTAGTACCTTGGAATTTGCATGCCTCAATGGCAGGTTTCTCGCCTTCGACGACAGGTTGCATCATCAACCTTCAATCAAAGGATTCTGTGACATGTTCGACATCAGCTCATCTATTCACATTTCATGGATTGTACTGAGTACTTTGAGAGCCATTGACATTACTGGTGGTTTCTCTCACACTTGTTAACAGTTCACATCATTGACTGGTAATCAAGTGGTTTCTACCATGTTCGACTTCAACACATTCATTCACATGGATAGAATCGTACTAGTTCGGGAAGCAGGAATCAAGACCCTGGATCTAGTTTCCACCATCCAGGTTGCGAGGAATTTTGTTATTCATTATACAGTGGACTATTCATAAACAGATGGCTGTGTCCATACTGTGTCTACATATGTCTATACTTGTGATATATTACAAAATCATTCCTATATCAGAGCAGTTTAGTTAGTTCTCTAGTTAGTTTTGATCTAAATATTGGAATGCCTACCTTAGCGATGATATGTTCACATATATATATTTTGTATTGAATGTTTTTACAGGTTCCAACTAGGCTATCCACAGGATGATCCTTGAAATGATAAAGTACTTCACTCTTCATAGATGACAAATACTATCCTCATCTATTACAGACTTAGCACTTTAGGGTGCAATCTGTTGCACAAAATATTGTCACCATGACATTCTGCAATCAGTGTGAGTCTATCACCACTCATACTTTCCTCCTTTGCAAGTCTTAAACCTCAGCTCTTCATGTCAAGCCTTGAAAAATGAGAGAAATCCCTTAAAAATCTCTAAAACTCTGGTTCCGCACTTTCTCTTACCATTACCTATGGTCCTACACCCACTGGTCATGTCCCCTGCGAACCTGCCCGCTCTGTTTCTGTGTAATGGGTGTGGACCCCTGTAAAAGTACATTCTCAAAAACTCACTTTGGGTTATTTCTGGAATCTTCTAGAGGGAATCTTGAGGTGGCAAGTTTGCTCCTTTGAGGTTCATGCATCCCATAACTAAAGGAGCTAACCCCTTGATGTGAGGAGCTTATCCCTTTGAAGGAGGACTCTATCCCTTCATAGGTGGACTTGTAACTTCCTTCCTTTGCACTATAAAATGAGGCATCGGGCTGCTTACTAAGGGTGTTGAAAGCTCAATTTTTTTAGGGTAAATGCTGTTGGAATTTAGACTTCCTAATTGATCTTGAGGGGAGAGATTACATACCTTTTGATCTCATTGGGAAGAGTGTGAGGCTTGTCAAAGTAGAGGAGATTCTTGCTTGAACCCTAGGAGGAGCTTGTACAACATCAAGGCACCAAGGTTGTAAAGTTCTTCTTTTTTCAAAGTTAATACAATCAAGTTTATTTTTCTCAATAAGCTGTGTTTTATGGTTTATTTCATGGATTCCTTGATCACCATGATGAATATGATTTATTATATTAGCTTTGCAGGTGTTATTTGATGTGTGCTTGTTTGTGTTTTCAGGTTCTTAAAAGGAAACTCATTCGGATGGTCGAAGCGTGGCTGCCACAAACTAGCGTTGGACTTAAGGTAGGGTCTAAAACACCTCTTGGTTTTTATTTATAAATCACAATATTTAGAGAAAGGTAGATTTGCTTGTTCTGCTTGTCGCTAGATATCAGTTGATACTAGGGAGATCGGTCTTGTCCGCAAGAACGATTTATCTGGCCGACACATATCTCTGAAAATATAGTGAGACAAGATCTGAAATTAGGACCTGAGGTGTATTTTTCCTCAAACAGGTTTTTTTTAGCTTCTGCAACGCTACAGAAAAACATTTATAGAGAAAATTCCACGATGACCTGTTTGGAGTAGTGAAACCCTAGAATCCAAAGTTCTGACACCAAATGTTATGAAACCAACTCACAAAAAGATAGAAAAGATAGATGAACGCCTTATAAATCAGCCTCTTTGAGGGGGAAACCTCCTTTACATTACACAAATGAAAAATTCTTGGATGATAGAAATAACAAGACCTCCTTTCTATATATAGGAGTCTAAGGGGTCATAATATAATTAGAGCCGACATAACAATAATAATGTAAGGGCACAACAATAACAATAGTGGGCTTATATGGGGCACAATAATAACAATATGGGTACTACATGGGCACAACAATATAATAAGGGTGTTGCACTAATTATAATAAGGGGTTACACTAGTAGTACAGGGACCTAACAAGTTATCTTTAATTTAGGGTTTTTGGACCTAGAAGGCAACCCCTCACTACATATGAGGGAATTGTATTGTGGCTATGTAGATGTGTATTCTGAGAAAGAAAGAGAAAGGAGATTCTGTGAGAGCGAAGAGCGCATTACAACAGATCTGTTGTAGGTTGTATCTCTTAATTTTGTTGGATAATATAAAAGGAATGACTGGTTGTTTCTCCGTGGACGTAGCAAAAATTGGGTGAACCACGTATATCTACGTATCTCTTGTTTTATGTGTTTTCTGTGTTTATATTTCTGCAATATATTCTATGTTCCATTTCTCTGTAATATATAATTTCCTAGCACTATCATCCACTATTTCGATTACCTCAAAATCCACTATAGCACGTGCCCCCCCAATGTCTATAGTTAATCCATGTAGGTGTCCCAGAGGAATAATCTTTTATTGGTTTTCCATTCGCAGCTAAATTGGGGACCACTGTAGCATTGACTTTCCCATTCTTTCCTAGGTCTATTTAAGAAAAACATTCGCATCAGATCCAAAATCTAAGATCACCTACTCCATTTCAAATTCTTTGATCTATGTAGTCAATCTCATCTCTCGACCAGTCATTTTCTTACTTTTGTCTACTTTATGTACTATGAGCTATTCATGTAGTGGCTTAACCTTTCCAGTGTAGTTGTCTATTAACTCTTGCAGTCCCTCCACTCCTTTCTAGTCCCTTAAGATCTTCATGCAGGTTTACAAGAAGGATTTCAAGACTAAGGGATCTGTCTCATGTGCAGCAATGAGTTCTTCAGGCTTCTCTGTTCGTGCATTCTGATTCTTTGATGTGGAAGCTCATGAATCCACAAAGATCTTCTTTGCCTCCATAAATGTTTCTTTTATCTTATGAAAATCAAATCCAGTATCTTTGTCAGCATCTCTTCACATTCACAGATTCTCTTCTGGTTGTTTCCCTGCTACTTTATCATCCTCAGTATCAATACCGCTTCATGTAATTATATTAATGCTTGGTTCATCCTCATGCAGTTATGAACTCATCATCTAGATGTTCTGAGTGGGCTATTGGTTCTTCTTCTCTTGCATCTTTGCGATGAGTATAGGACAATCTTCTATTACATGGTCAAACTATTGGCAATACTGACAAGAGGGGTGTGTCGGGTTCTGACAATCTCGCGCATAGTGTCCTGGTTCCCCACAATTGTCACAAATACTCTGTCTACGACCTCTTCCAACTCCTCCCCCTCATCCTCTTCCTTGTCCCTAGAATTGTCTGCACGCTGCAGGTGTGCCTTGATCCTGCTGTGGACATGTCTCAGCATGTACTCTATATGTTGGATTTTTTTCCATCATTAACTCATAGCTTCGACAATTACACTCATCATGGCCTATAGACTTATAGAAATTGTAGAATAGTTGTTGGGGAGTCTATAAAAACTTCTGCAAAAAATGGAAATTGCCAGTTGAGTGTTTTCCTGTTATTTGGCAGATAGCGCACCATGGAATTACACCATTACTTGATCCAACGAAAGTTTCTTGCTTTAGGGGGTTGGACCTCCCCCAATTAGATAGTTTTGATATACTGAGAAATGATCCTTGTCATGGCCATTTCATTTTCACTTTAAGCACCACACTTTAGAACAGGTCTCCTTTTTTACCTCTTTTCCCTTTTTGAGATCGTACAATTCTATATGGAGGCTAGCTAGTTGCGTCTGAATCTGTTGCACTCCCATATTTGTATCTTGAATAGGCGAAGCCTCCAATTTCATAACAATTTCCAGCGCTTCAGCCTGTGATCCAATATTCTTCTGTGACAATGGTAATCTCAAATGAGGCAACAACGTAGCAATATACAATTCCTTATATTTCTCATCCGAAATTTGTAGATTAGCCTATTGTAGCAGACATTTCAGCCTTTGATTAATATCCCATGTAGATTCATTCACCTTTTGCTTAATTTCTTTGATCTTAGTCACACACTAGGCTTGTGACTTTGGCTTTCTGAATTCGTTATTCAGCACATCTTTTGTGTCTTTCAATAACATAGTTGGATTAGTTGTACTGTAATTAATATACCAAGTTAGTGCCCTATCTTGTAATGTTGTGACCAACTGTACTTTCTTCATATTGTCATTTTTTATTTGTTGTGACTTCCACACAGCATCTGCTACAAACCATAATTGATCAGGGTCTTCTATCCCTAGACCCTTGAATATAGGCATCTTCATAGTGTTCGCCATACTAAATAGCGGAGGTGGAGGTGGAGGTGGAGATGGAGGCATAGGTGTGTGAGGTGGAGGTGATGGAAAAGGTGCAGTGGATGGATGTGGAATTCCATAGTCCCATGATCTACCGACTGCAATGCACCTCTGGGTGTCTTTGGGCTATTTCTTTCTTTTCTATTGGATGTTCCCAACATAGGATTGTACTCAGCAATTGTCAACTGTATCTAGATATTTGCTGAACTATTTCTCAGTTCACTTAGCTCCCATCAAGCCTCTTCTAAACATCAATTTAGTGGCATAACCCGTTTCTTGAGCAATAACATTTTAATCCAAGTTTTCAAAGACTTCAGATACTGACCTCTTGATCCTTTGAAAAACCAACGTTCAACTTTGCTACAACTGAAAGACGTATCAATCACGAACTCAGTGATAAATCCACCCAAAATACTATAAATCTAGTAATCGACAACTTTCACAACCTTGTATTCTGATTCTTTCAGGTGCTTCACTGACTCTAGAGTCCACACAGTAGGGTTATTTAGCTTCCAGGTAGGTTGACCATCCGCCAATTTAGCCAACCATTCATATAATTAACACGGAAAAGAGCCAAAGAAAACTTTGTGTCTGTCTGTATACATATATCTTTGCAACCACTCTTCTTTGCACAAATGTGGATTCCTGTTTTCTTGAGCTGCAAAATCATGCAACTTCTGATCTCTCCACTTTTCAATCTCCTTCTTTGTTGGTCCCCATAGACCCCACATCACACATCCCTTAGATAGATCCCGGTCCTAGTAATGGAACCATTTGTTGGCATGATGGGGCTTGGACCCAAGTTCGGAGGTAGTTGCGCAAACCAACGAAACCCTACAATACTGACCCTTTCGGCAACAACCCATGTAGCGTAGGATGTAGTCTCAACCAAGGTAGTATTGGGGGATGTTAGAACCAGATTTCTGCATCTAGAGGGATATGTGACATGTTTTCTACAGATCTAAGGTTTTATCTTGACCTTCATGAACCCTAACCCTTGAAACCCAGAACTTATAGTAAATAATATTTAACAGGTTTTTATCCTTCATCGACTGTGCTAAACATGCATAACATCATACAAATACGCAGATCTATGTCTTCACAAATCTATTAAGTAATTTTTCCGATTAAATGCATTCAATAGATCATAAATACAACAACTTCAGAAATAAACAGTAATACACATATATCACTTCAAAATAGGTCTTTATTATGCTTCAAATTCTCAGTTATAGACTCTTTCCACACTACGCACACAGCTATAGGGGCTTGCGCACTCAGCTATGGACTTACCAAGGTCTCCGTGCACACAGATGAAGGAGCCTTCCCCTTCGCCCAAGAACAAAAAAGACAAATTCAGACTCAACTCATGCACTTCCTACTTCACTTTCCTATTACTCTTCTATAATTTCCTTTTATACTCTTCCTTCCTTACAATACCATGGTCCATGAACCATGGGCGGGTCTCAAAATAACTTTATTTTAACAAACTAAGGGGTTTTGACCTTTCTAAAGCCCCCTTGACTCCTATTGACCTATGCTATTCATGCTCTTCTCCTAAAAATGTGGAGACTTTACAATATATTTACAAACTTAACAAAACTTTAACAAAATCTGACCCAGGGGACCTCGTCCCAACAATGTCTCTTCTGACATGTATGGGGAGTCATATGAACTGTACTCAATTATTCTTCTCTTCATTTATTGGCCTTCTATTTCCCTTAACATATCACTAATAGATAAAGTAAAACACATAATCAAAATCATTACCTCAACTTACTAATTGTGAGGCTATTGCATCTACACAAATCGATCTAGATTAGCATAATACAACATCACAAGCATATCATCTCATACATGGATATCATAACAATAAAAATAAATAGATAGAATGCATGCATGCATAACAATTTGCATTTACCTCGAGGTCACATGTTGCGAACTTTCTTTGATACCACTTTGTAACACCCCACCCCACATTTACCCACTTTTACAAGCTCACCAAGGTAAACATGAGCTAAGAGTTACTATGCATGACCCAACCTCCAAGATTTAGTTATGGATATGGGGTCCATTGTCAACTTATTGAAACCATCAAGAGACACAAGATCACATTGTTATCATTCTAACTTGACCCAATGCTATTTCCTTTCTGTTTTGTTTGCATATATTTAACACCACTTTCTATTATTGGTAGTTTTTTAGGTCCTAACTTCTAAGGCCTTTTTGAGGGCATAAATGACATTTTAAGGGAAATCAGAGAGACCGGTAGAGTGTTGGAATCCATTTCATAAATTATCATTTTGGCCTTCTCATGGAGATATTCAAAACGAGGTATTATGATAGTCAAACAGAAATCGTATGCCAAGGTTACAATCCCGATAAGTCGATAGTCCAAATTATTCATTTATAGAAACACTTTGTCACTATGGTACCTGTAGGTCATGACTACATAGTTTGTTCACTATTTTCATTAGTTTATCAGATATTCATCAAGAAGGCTTGTTTCCCTCTAGCACTAGCTACACCAAAACAAATATTAGCACATTCATTCATATAAATCAACCATGATCCATTGAAACCATGAATTAGACTGGGATCAATAACACATCATATAATAAGAAATATACCATGCATGTAACCAGAATGAAGCCATGAAAAATCAGTCATATAAAAAATGGTAAATTAGCACTTATGCTCATTGATCATTAATAAATAATAACACATATTAGCATATGCATAGTACCAACCAAGACAATTACTTCCATGTACCACTCGACCATAGATTGGGCTAACTCAAATCTCTCTTTCATCCATTCACCCCTATGCCGTATTCTAAGCCTAAATGTGGGATTACAAGGGATAAACCAAAACATAACCAAACTAGGAATCCAAAGGTTAAACCACCTCCACCCTCAAGCCACAATGATCTCACCTAAACTGGTTGAGAGATCACCAAAACCAACACAAGCTTGGATGCCTTAGAATTTCTACACCATACCCAAAGGAATTTTCCTGTCTCCACTGACCTATCAAGGGATTCCTAGACAAAACCATCTCCACCCTCAACACTTGGGATTTTCCTAAGACCACCTCAACTAGGATCCAAAATCTATCGACAATCCAAAGCTCAACCAATTAATAAACCCACTACATAATGGCTATCCAAGAAATGGCATAGGAAATATTGTACATGGTTGTCACTCCAGGAAAATCACCATGCCAATGACAACAAAATAACCTGTAAACAATCCTAAAAGATAAATCAAACATGCAATCTGTTACCTACAAAATCCTTTTATTGGTTTTTGTTTATTTTCTTGATTTCTACCCTTACTTACTACAGTCCAATATTGTCCTTGCACTCCCTTACCTTTCCTTACTTGTCATTTTCTTAGTTTCTTGTGTCCAATTTCTCTCTCTCTTGTTTTAGTTGTTCTCTTATCTTTCCTCCGAATGAATGATAAAATGTCCAAGAGTGTGTTAGAATGCTCTATCCCTTCCTTTCTTTTCTTTTGATTTTTCTTTTTCTTCATTTTCTTTTGCATGCATATTCCTGTATCTTCTTCCTCATTTTCTCTTATTTTACTTTATTTATTTTATTAAGTTTCGTTTATTTCCCTTTTCCTTTTGTTAATGCCAATGTCATTTTCCTTAGCCAATAATTAACCAAAATTTATGCATAATGTAATATTTTTCCCTTCGATATGCTTGGAATATGTGTCCCATGATCTTGGTTTTATTTTTTCCTTTTATAATTCCCATTTATTACATCGAACTTGAACTCGAGGTTGTTACAAACCCATCCCCCTTGGGGGAACACTGTCCTTGGTGTTTAATGACACTTATGACCAATCAAAACTGTTAAACCTAAAAAACACACAACTTATGGAGCTTTATAACCTAGCTCGATACAATATTGGCATTGAAAAACTATTGAAACCATGACTAACATACTCCTTATTAGAGCTTTACAAACATAACTCGATACAATATTTACAATGAAACACACACACATACCAAAAATCATATGCTTCAACTAACAAATAAAGAAGGATATAATGCCTGCATCTAATCGGTCATCTCCTATGTAGCTTCATCGGGCCCAAAGTGCTTCCACTGCACTTTAACTTGCTCTGTTGATTAGTTCCGGAGCATGACTTTCTTTCATAGTCAGATGCATTAAGGATTTGGTTGGAACTCTCCTTCTAGTTCTACCTATAATACAGACCAATCAATCACGTGATCAACATCTCATATATATCTTTTAAGTAATGAAACATCGAAAACATCATGGACTTTTATTGATAGAGGTAAAGTATGTCTATAGGCCACTAGTCAAATCCTCTCAAGGATCTCAAAAGGCCCGCAATATTGAGGTGCCAAATTGGCACATGATCCAATCTTCAAGGAGCTCTTCTTGGGCTTGATACACAAGTACAAATGCTCTCCAACCTAAAATCCCTTGAATACCCTATGTTGATCTTCATATCTCTTTTTCCTATCCTATGTTGATTTCAAATTATTTCTGATAACCTGCATCTCCTAATCTATCTCTCTCAACATATCTGGTCCAATCAACACCTAGTTCATTGGATCAATCTAGTTGGTAGGATTATTGCAACTCCTCTCATAAAGAGCCTCAAATGGACTCATATTCAAGGATTCCTAATAACTATTATTATAAGAAAATAATGGTTATGATTTGGGTTGACATAGGTTTGATCTATACTGCTTACCAACAAAACCCTTAATCACTGGCCCTTTCGGCAACAACCTACAAGCAGATCACAGTTTTACTTGAAGTGACTATGGGAGGATGTAGAACCAAGTTTCTACAGCCTTGAGGGATGTGGAGATATGGTATTATTATGTTTTATTACTCTTAACATTCATAAATTACTTCGCCACATTACATTAACCACTTAAACATACCATATAAAGCCATAAATCATCATTGTGCTGAGATAACATGCAACTGTAATAAATTGCTATGCTACAACAAATAATAAGCAAATATACACATGAAGACACCAATTTTATTATGGTTCAACCTAATTTGGGGCTACATCCACAAGAACTATTGCTAATATAATGATTCTTTGTACAAAAAACAATTCTTGACCTACGCACTAAGCAGCAGGTTGTCTGCACACTCATTTGTAGACTCAGGCCTCTGCGCATTCAGTTGTAGATCCTTGCCTCTTCTTCCAACTACAGATCATAGTGATTCGACCATAACACAAATCTGGATCATAAGATAATTTTTCTTCTTATTATTTGATCCTAGATATAATATTACATTGAAGGGTACATCATTACAATACCATGGTCCAAATACCATGGACTCCCTAATACAAATAGCTATGGTCCCAAAATCCATTGATATTTTATATTATTACAAAAATAAGGGGCTTCACCCTATCCCAAAGCCCTTATACCACACGGTATATTCAAACTTCTCCACTGCACACTCCACTTCACACTTCGCTGCACGCTCCACTACGCGCTCCTCTCCACAAAACACATAGTCTTTACAAAAGACTAGGTCAAGTTGGGATGCACCCAACAGGCCCCTAACACTCACATGTGACTGATCCCGAGTCACTCAGTTGTTTTGCCTCTAATTTCTGCTACAATACTGTTGTATGAACTTCTTCTATTCGCTTCACACCTCTTCCAATAGTGCTTCAGTCACAGGTTTTGTAGCCTTTTGCATCAGTGTTGTTTCCCTCTATCGAAGCTCTTGAAGCTTCTTGTCTACTGCCTGGGAAAGTTGGAGAGCCTCATCCTGCCATAGATGAGTTCTCTCTATCAAAACTTGTTCTTCCTTCCTCAATTCTTCTATTTCCGTCTTGATGGAATTTCCCTCATTGATCTTCACGAGCTTCTGCGAGATTGATAAAGTCTTCACAGTTACCTTAATTTCTTCCAACTGATGTTTCCTTTGTTGAATGTTTTCTTGTAGTTTCTACACATTGGGATCTTCCTAAAACAAATTCCAAATATGTAATCTCTCATATTGAAGCTTCCTAGAGTCTGCCACTACTACGGAGATGCCAACCACTATAGCCTTTAGTTTGGTCTCCCTCTGCTCCCACACTTCCTATGGTGTCGTTGGCTACAACTTCATTTGTAGCTCACAAATCTACATTTCATATTTAAATTGTATTGCGGTGATATTTTCCGTGTATCATTTCACTGCAAGGCCAACCTTTGCGACCTTGTCTTCCACTGATTCTTATTCTCGGACATCAAGGTCCATAATCTCTTTTGATGTTGCTTCTACCACCTCCTTGATATTTTGTTGTTGTTGAACTACTTGATCCCTCTCCTGTATCATTTGGTCAAGCTTCTGCTATAGAAAATCCCACTCTCTTTCTACCTAAATTTTCAACTACGAGGTGTGTTGTTCACGCAGCTTCAACTATTCTATTATTTCCAAGTGCATATTATGTAATATCTACAATGGTAGTGTTGCAATTTTCATATTGACATTCCTCCATTCCTTTGCTTGTTGCTGAACTTCGACAGAGTCAAATTGTAGGGGTCCGATAGGTATCAATGTTATCTTTGCTGAAAGTGTAGGCTGTATTTTCCTTTCTTCTCCAATCTTCTCCACTACCTGCGCGGGTTGTCTAACAGTTTGTGCCAAAATTTTAATTTTTGTGATCTTCTCCTGCACACTTGTGAGAAGTGCATCATACCTATCTTCCCACTTATTCCATGATTCTGCTATCACTTCCTGAATCCTATCCCCAATCTACTCCAGGTCTCCATCAGTAAGGAACATTTGCATGATATCCTTCATCTTATCTAACTTTTTATTCTTCTTTATCTTCATGGCAACTTCAACCTATTCCTTCCTCTTTTCTATGACAACTTGTTCTATTTTGTCTTTTAAGACTCCTTATTCTTCTCATCTTCTTCAGGACGATCCTAGTGACCCTCTTCATGTTACTCCTCTTCCTCTGAGTCATGCTCATCCTTGTCTTTTTCCTTTCCACTCGCTTCACCATGCTGCAAGGTGTCCTCCTCTGTCGCACTATCTTCTTCATGGGTTTTCATTTCAGCCATCCATTCTGCGGGCCACTGTTGTACCTGCACTAAGAGATCATCTTTTGTTACTAAGTATGGCAGGGGATTCCATTTATTCTTTGCGTCTTTTTGAGACTATATATAAACCTTGTGGAAATCAACTTTGAACTTTGCAACAGAGTTATACCGCTCGTATAGGATTAGTAAGAGGTGAGGATTTTGTTTCACTAGCATATGTAAGTCCATGTGATATAACATGAAAAAAATCATGTTCTCCATTGCTCACAATGGTTGAGTGGTATACCACAGTGAGGCATACCGCGTAGCTTCATAGACATCTAAGGCTACCAGAGGGAACTACAAATCCTCTAGCTCTCTCCAAGATAGCATCACAATGATCAATATCAACCATGCATAATGGAATGTTGTACATTTTTCTTGGACCTCGTGACAGTCATCAAAAAAATATTTGCAAAGGTATTCGGCCTAGTTGTGCTGAACCCCATTAAGGCACTGGGCAACTAATGAAACTACCACTACAGGGACTTCATTAGCCTGGCATTTTCTCATGATATTCCCAGCTAATATGTGTGCTATGAAGTGAACCCCTTGGTCACTGATTGATTTTATGTCATATCCTCACTTCCCTTTTGTGAGTCCAAACTTCTTCTTCATGATTTCGGCTATGGCACGATCCTGATATTTTCCAACAAATTATTTTGTGGGGTTCCACCCTTGATACAGTAGTCTTGTGATTCTCCAGATCAACATTGGGTCTATAGGGATCCTCTTCCCCATCCATAGACATCCATCGTGCACCAGCACGAGCATCTGTGGCACATAAGTCATTCTCCCCAGACTTCTTCCGAAGTGTGGCACATTTAACATGTTCATAAATCCTAACTGCCCCAGTCCATTCACCCATTGTTGCAGCTCTAACCTCGTCACACCACTCTCCAGGTGCAAACTGTGGGTATTTCTTCCTGTCATTGAAGTCGTAGTCTGTGAACTTTAGCTGCAGTATTTTCCCAAGTAATTCCCCAGTAAATGGTATTGACTCTGGCAATAGGGGTGTGAAGGTGCCAAACTTCACATCCTTAGAGTCTTTCACTGGTTTAGAATTCATTTTTCTTGGTGGAATATATGGTGGGAGAGGTGATGGAAATGTTGTGCCATCTGTTTCCATCTTCTCTACTTGCTCTGCTTCTTCCTCATTGTCTCTAACTTGCTTGAGTTGTTGTTGAGGCTCGACAAGTTTCTTGTCTTGTTTCTTCTTTGTTCTATATTCCTTGGGTTAGTTTCTTCCATGGAGATCTTCGGTGCGTGGTTAATGATGTTGTTGTGAGCATCCAAAATGATGTTGTACGTGTATCATCACTTGTTGTGACTGCTTCCATGATTCTAAGAAATACCTTCTCATGAAAATTATGAACAATTTCTTCCCAATAATGCTTAGAATACATACAATTATGAATTTCTGCAATCTCTTCGCAACAACAACACTCAAATTCTCAATTCATCAAAGTGCCAAATCTGGGTGGGAGGCATATTTTAATAATGACTCTAAATTTCTAACCCCATCATTAGCTCAAATTGTGTTCATTAATTGCATATCTATCCTTAGATCTTGTCCATATGTCCTCATAAATGCAACTTTCCACATGTTTTAATGTTAACTTTCCCTTTTAACGGACATATTTTTCTGGTGAACTTTGACGCATCCAATATTGTAGTTAACACCCCTTCTTACATCATAGCTCCTATGCACTTTGACATAATTCAGAATGTAGAAAAGTATCTTCCTACGTCGAATCTCTCTGTGTCGTAGTTTATAGTCCAGTGCCCACTTTCAATTTCAGATGGCACTAAGAATTTTCTCCTCTCTTCTTTAGAGAAAAGTTGTAGGGACAGGGTTGTCCTTGTACAACTTCAACCTACTGCCATTTACTCTTCCCTGAATCAATTCTCCATTTAACTTTGCTAATTGAATTACACCCCCATCAGTAATATGCTTGATAATGTATGGGTCCAACCAATGCATCTTGAACTTGCTTGGAAATTTTAAAAACTTACTGTCATAAAGGACAACAAGGTCTCCTACTTGGAACTTCTTCTACTTAATATGTTTGTCATGCCAGGAATTTTCTCTTGCTTTCTATACCTACTGATGAAATCTTTCTATAAATTTGTCTTCCTCCAAAGAAATAAAATGCGACATTATTGCCTTCATTATGTCAGGCTCTGCCATATCTATAAAATCTACAATCCTCAAGCTAGGGATGATTTACTCCATGGGTATCACATCTTCCTGCCCATAAACTAATATGAAGGTTGTCTGACCTGTCAACTTTTTTCATGTGGTCCTATAAGCCCATAAAATTGTTGGGATTCTAAAGTCCCCATCATCTCTGTTCGCATTGCATACCTTAGTCAGTGCATTCTCCAAAATCTTATTAAATTCTTCTACTATTCCATTAGCCTAAGGGTGATAAGGGGTGCTCTTTTGATGATAAACTTGGAATTCCTCAGCCAATGCTTCAACAGTCTTATTTAGGAAGTGTGAACCTTGGTCACTCATCAAAATCTTTAGACATCTAAATCTAGACAATATATACTCAAAAATAAACTTTGTAACAATATTTGATCTGTAGTCCCTTGCCAGTTATGCTTTGGCCCATCTTGTCAAGTAATCATTCGTTGTAATTATGTACCTCACACCAGCCCTATTTCCAAGTGGGTTGACGCGTCCAACAAAATCAATAGCCCAATTATCAAAGGCCTGCAATGTAACTTGTGGTACCAATGGCATCTCATCTCTTTTTTAAGGTTTTCCTGTTCTTTGACAGATATCACATGCTCTGCAATACTCCTTCGCATCTTTATGTAGTGTAGGCCATCACATGCTCTGTAGTCAACCAGCTGCGCCACCATGAGCTTCTACTCAAATCATCTTCCTTTCATGTTCAGGAACATATCTACGCAATATTTCATATGGTCCCATCTTATATAATTGTCCTATTATTAATGAAAATTCAGCTTCCTTAACCACTAATTCTTATTTTTGTTTCATAGTATACTCTGAAGGAGCCATCCCTGTGGTCAAAAAATGAATGAGATCTGCAAAATGGTCATCTGCAACTCTGATTGAAAATAACTACGCATCAAGGATATTATCCTCTATGCTGGTTGGTTCTTCTGTTGTTTCTAATATTGATAGATGATCAGGTCCTTCGTTTATTCTTCCTAGTTTAACAATGATTTCAAAGTCATATTCCTAGAATAACAATAACCATCTGCGAATATTTCATCTTAAGAAAGGCTTATTAACCAAATAGTTCTGTGCATAATGATCTGTAAACATTTTAAAGTGTGCCCCCAACAAATAGTGTCTAAATTTCTACAAAGCATACACCATAGCCAATCCTTCCCTTTTTGTAGTTGTGTAATTCTTTTCTACTTTAGATAACTTTCTACTTGGAAATGCTATAGGATGATCAATCTCTCCTGCACTAGGTTGTGCCAGTACTACTCCCAAAGCTACACAAGAGGCATCCACATGGACATGGAATTCCTTATTCCAATCAATGAATACTAGTATAGGTGCAATTATCATTTTTTCTTTCAATATGTCAAGGCACTTCTGACATTCTTCATTCCACTGAAAAGTTACATCCTTCTTCAATAATTTCTCCATAGGCACAGTAATCTGAGCATACCTCTTGATGAACTTTTTGTAATACCCTGTATGTCCCAACTTAGTACGAAGTTGTCTTACTATGTTAGGTGGGGGTAAGTTCACAATGATAGCAATCTTAACAGGGTCCACCATTAGTCCTTTCTTGCAAACAATATGTCCTAACAATATATCGAAGGGTACACAAAATATGCACTTCTTTAGGTTCAAAGAGATTTGATACTGTCTACATGTGTCGAGCATAAGTATTAAACTTCCAATATGTTTTCTCAACAATCCAAATATTGTCCAATCATCAAAATATACTTCTAAAAACTTATGAATGTATTCCTTAAAAGATACAACCAACACTCTAAAAAATATAGCAGGGGCATTCTTTAATCCAAAGGGCATTACTTTGTATTGACATTAGCCACATTCTATAGCAAATACGATCTTATGCTGATCTTCAAGTGCAATCCTAATCTGATGATAACCTGAAAAATCCATTTGTAAATGAGTAAGCTTCCTGGCCTCCTACATTATCTAGCATTTCATATGTGAAAGGGGTAGGGAAGGGATCATGTAAACATGCATCATTCAAATTCCTCATATCAACATAGATCCTAATTTCTCCTTGAGTGTTATTCTCTTGTACCACCATAGAATTCACCCATTCTAATTCTTTTACTCGTTCAATAATTCCTACTACTATCATCTTATCAAGCTCCATATTTACTTTCTCCTTATACTTCAGTTTCAACATGTAAGGTCTTTGCTTGACTGGCTTCACATCAGGCATAAGGGGAATTTTCATGACTCCTAGATCTCCAATTATACCCTTCATTTATGAAAACTTAGTGGAAACAGTTCTTGATATTCATGAAGTAATTCTGTAACTTTATTGATTATCTCTTCATCACAATAGTCTCCTATTTTTACAAAATTGGGTTCCTTTTTTGATCCTATGTTCACCTTTTTAGTCTTTAATGGATTCATTATATCTGGTATTTCTGGCTTAGGTCCATTTACTTCGTGATATCCTTCTGACTATGCTATTTCGATGTTGCCAGGATCTTCTTCTTCATCTGTAGTAAGGTTATAACATTCTAGTGCATTTTCTATCTACGCAACCCAATCAGGTTGATGCCATGTTAGTGGGTTTAAATTCTCAAAGATCTTCTTCTTAATTATCTGAACGGCCAAATTTAGGTATGGGCATTCATCCTCAAAGCTAAATGTTAATATGAAGCCATCAACCATGTCTGCCCAGTTTACTGTACCATGTCAAAGCTTTGTTTCTAGGTACTAGTTCTTAAGAATTGTCTCTAATGTATGAATGAATCCATGTACCCATTCTTGTTGTGGAATCTCCTTCCATGTTGTAGTGCATAGCTAGATATGCTTCCTAGGATTAGTTTCACCATCATATTTTATCTCTATCTTTGTATCGATCTTTCCAAACCTTATCCACATCAATCCTTGACATTCCTAACTAGGGAAAATTTTAAGAACCACCCTAAATTTATATGTATAATAAATGGGGGAATCCCCATGATACATAGGAAAAATGGGAGGCAATTTTATCAATAATATAATATTGTATATATAATTTTTTTAGCGAATCTCTCATCAAATTATATTATCTTGTAAATTCATGGTGAATCTTTCACCAAATTATAAAATCTTGTAAGATATTGCAAATCTTTCACTGAATAATAAAACATTGTGAAGTCTTGGCGAATGTTTTGTTAAAGTATGAAACCATATATGATAATAGGAAAACATATTCATTAAACTATAATATACTAACATACATGTTTGGAAAAAATAAACATAATTTTCTCTTCCTACAAACAATGTTGCAAGTTTTAGTGGTCGTGTTTGTCAAGGATCTTATTGTACACTCTTTCATATCCTTCTATTAGTTTTGATAATATTCCACAACAAAGTTCTTGTAGATGTTGTCTTGACCTCTAGTTATGTCAAGGTAGGAGAGATTAATATTTTCTCTACCACTTTTGTCAAGCTATCAAATTTCTTTCTTATTCCATAGACTCCAACTGCCAAATAAAAAAAACACATCAAGTTTTTTTACCCCCAACACGCCAACTAGTAGCAACCCCCAACTATATAATATAAGAAAGTAGTAGGTATCCCAAAGGCCTGAAGGGGATCTAATGGAAAGAAGTGACTGTTGTCAAAAGCCTTCCAATCAATATATAAATATATAAATGTAGATTTATTATTATTTTAATTGGAAATATTTAATTAAATAATAAAATTTAATTACGTCTCTCCCAATCTAAATTTATTATTAGCATAATTCAATACCTTCATAAGTCTTTCATTTTTTAACAGTGTTATTTATATTTATATTTTATTTTTATTTATTTACGATACCTTTGGAGTAAGTATAAAAAGAGGTTTTATTTATTTACCATGCCTCCACTTTATTTATATTTTTATTTATTGGGACCAAATACAACCTCCCAAACCACCTCCCAAACCACCTCCCAAACCAGAAAATGGGCGATTGCAAACGAATTTAACATTGCAAAGAAAAAAATTAGGCGATTGTAATGGAATATAACCTCCCAAAACAGGCAAATCAAGTCAAATGAGTCTTTTCATAGTTTATCCACCCCTTTTGTTTTGGGCTAAAATGAAACAAATAATTATTTTTTAAATAAAATTTGGGCTAAATATATGGAATGGGTGTTCTATAAAAATTACGCCCCTCTAAAATGAAAAACCCCTTATATTTCGCCCTTGGGCTAAAATTCACACCTAAAATTTACCATGTTCCTGACAGCCTTCTATATTCTTCCTGTGTGCATTCCACCATCTAGCATGGGTAACTTTTAGGGCTATATCCAAGGTTGGAAACCTTTGATTTTATAGGACTTGTTCTTCATATTCATCAAGAAAGGTATTTAAATCACATAAACCATCATAATAAGGTAGGTTACATACCTCGCATATGATACAGTGAATTGATTTAGTAATTCTTACACATCTCCTTGTTGACACTTCATGCAACCTATTTTGCCAATTTTCTAACTCTTCTTCTGAGTCTGAGGTACAAGAACTATCATGCTCCCAACTCAACTTTCCCTCTACAGTAGGGTTAACAAAATCTTGTTCCTTTGCTATCATTTGATAGATATTATCTATATCAGCTGCGCAATATTCTTCTTTGATTGATTATGTGTATCTTACTCCTTCTAAGGGATCCAAGTGAACAATTACTCTTACATTGTTTCCTTCAAATATCATTTGTCTCTTCTTTAGATTAATTATGACCATATTATAAAATTCCCAGTCAATTGCAAGCAATGCAGGATAAGGGTTAATTTTATTGACAATCTCTATTGCTTATAAATCAGCAATAGTGTGAACTCCTTCAATATATACTATGACACCTATTAATCTTCCTAGAGGGAAGATCTTTTGCTGATTCGCCATCCTTAATTGAATAGGTGACAATTGTAGCTTCATATTAACCATTAATTACCATGTATAATTCATTATAACATTAGCATGAGATCCCAGATCCAGGATAACTTGATCCATCTCATATACTATTATTTGCGCATTAATCCTAATCTCTCTTCCACTTCTCTTCTGGCAATGAAAATTATATATTGTGTGTATCTCACTTCGCGGTGTTTCTTTAAATGCATAGGAATCTATAAACTCTTGAAGCCCTTCTACAACCATTTGAAGCACATGAATCTATAAAATACTTTAGAATACCTTGATTTGCTAAGTCCTGGCCCTGCGTTGGAGCTCGATCTTGTGTCAGAGCTCAGTCCTGTGTCAGAGCTCGATCCTGTGTCGAAGCTCGTTCCTGTGTCAGAGCTTGATCCTATGTCGGAGCTCAGTCCTATGTCAGAGCTCGATCCTATATTGGAGTTCGGTCCTTTGTCAGAGATCGATCCTATATCGGAGCTCAGTCCTGTGTCGGAGCTTGATCCTGTGTCAAAGCTAATGGAATGTCACAATTACTTTTTTGTTTTGGCTGCACACTAGAGGTCGAAGCCCCAACATCCATAAAACTTTGCTTTTCTTCCATAAATACTTGTTTTTCTTTATGAATATCGAAAAAAAGACTCTTCTCAACAATCTTTCTGACCCGTGAACTTTTAGATTCTTTCTTTTCATCCACTTTATCAACACCAGTTGCAACTCCACTTCTAGTAATAATACTAATGCGAGGTTCATCGGTCCTTCTTTCCATGGTCATAATTTGAATGTTCTATGTTAGCTTCTATTTCATTTTTTCTTGCATATTCCCCATAAGTAGAGGACATTCTTCAATTACATGATCAAATGATTTACAATACTTACATGTCATTGTGGGATTCTGGCAATCCCTTGCAAAGTGTCCTAGATGGCCGCAATTATAGCAAATGATATGTCCATGTCCTTGACCAGCTCCAACACCTCAACCTCGTCCTTGTTATCCTCTTCAACCACCACATTCTCCACTGCCTTCATGTTCATGTTCTTCTACTTGCATTCTATAAGTGTTAGCAGCACACTCCATCATTAGTTCATAAGCTCGAAAATAATTATCATCATGTCCTACTGATTTATAGAATTTACAATATAGTTTCCTTGGAGTCTGTACATATTTCTATAACAGGTAAAATTATTCTAAGATATTTTTTCCTATGGCCTTACATATCTCACACCATAGGCTAGATCCTGCATTTAAGGGATTTGGTACCCCACTAGCCATGTAATCCCTGAATATAGGACATTGTTATTTAGAATGGCCCTCCGATCTGCACTTCATACACCATACTTCTTTTCTGACTTCTTTTCTTTTCTTGATATCTTGTATTTTTAGGGTTAGGTTCACCCGCTGACTCTGAATCGGTTGCATACTTGCATTAGTATCTCTTATAGTTGAAGCTTCAAACTTCATCACAATCTTTAGAGCTTCATCTTGACTTGTTATCTTTTGTTGTGTTAATGGTAATATGATATGCGGTCACAACGTAGCTATAAACCATTCTTGATGTTGTTGCGGAGCTATGTCAAAGCTCACTTGATCCAACAATACCTTAAATCTCTGATCAAATTCCCAAACAAACTCAGTAGGTTTCTGTTTAATTTCTTTCAACTCAGTGATGCACTGCGACTCAGACTTCGGCTTCTTAAATTCTTTGATCAACACTGCTTTAATATCTGCAAATGTTCTGACATGATTATTTGAATACTTCATATGCCATGTCAATGTTCTATCTCAGAATGTCGTAATGCGTTACGCTTTCTTTCTATTTTCATCGTTGATCTGCTTCATGGTCCATACAGCTTCACATAAAAACAAAAATTGTTTTGGATCCTCTGATCGAGTTCCTTTAAAAACAAGAAGCTTAATAACATCAACCATATTTCTTCTTGGAGGGGGAGAGGTATGAGTAAAGGAATGGGGATGGGGGTTAGGGGGATTAGGGGGAGGGGGAGGGGGAGATCCAAAAACACCCTTGCTATTATTGGATTCTGGCTTCTATTAACTCTCAAGCTGGGAAGGTGAATACTGCAAAGTTACTTGAGGTTTATCAGGGTGGCTATCTTCTCTTTCACTTTTAGATTCACTCAAAAGAGGACTATACTTAGTCTCTACAAAGGTATTTGGGCCTTGTCCATGAGATCTCTTTCTAGTACTACTCTATATCTCTTTCCACTTCACGTTACTCCGATATTTGGCTCGGATTTATTCTCTTTTCTTCCAAACATAAGTAAACTAGCAATTTGATTACATCCATAAAACTGCATTTTCACACAGAAGCATCTTAATCCAAAGTTTCAAAGTCTTCAAATACTTACCCTGCGGTCCATTGAAGAGCCATCATTCTTCTTCGTCGTAGGACACATTCAAGTCTACCACGAACGTAGTAATGAATCCTCCCAAGATGTTATCAATCCAAAAATCGACAGCCCTTGAAATCCTATTGTCAGTGCTCTTGAGTCGTTGTATCAATTCATGAGTCCACACCATAGGTTCTCCTCCTTTGAAATAATTCTTTCTTTCAGTTAACCTCGATATCCACTCATATAGTTCGATAGGAAATGAAGTGAAGAAAATTTCTCATTGATTTGTAATACTTTTGTAACCATGCTTTAGATGTCAGACGAGGGTTTTTATTCTCTTGATTTGCAAATTCTTGCTCTTTCGGCTTTATCCAATCTTGAATTTCTTTCTTCGATGGTGCCAGATCCACATATGCCTCAAACACATCCCGATCCCAGAAGTGGAACCATTTTTTGGTTATGATTTGGGCTAACCCAAGTTCGATCTATACTGCACACCAAAAAAACCATTAATCATTGCTTTGAGGCTTTTGCAATTTATAATTTGTGTAGAGTTATCTTTCAAATTCATCGCATACCCGGATGCGGGTGACTAAATTACAATTAATGGAGATAAGACAGGAGAATGGCAGGCAACTGAGCCACGTGGTCACCTGCGTCCTCCTCCATGCCAATTTATGGCATAAAACTGTCAATCTGCAATCACCATTAACCTGGTGCTTAGATCGAGATGTCTGCGGCAAGCTCAAAGACATGGCTAATGCAAGCCAGAATTCATTCTCCCCTTCCCTACTCAAATTCTCTTGCCCCCCTCATGCAGAGGAGTCAAGCACCCACACTATCATAGGGAGATGCTGCTGGCTTCTCAGCTGTGTGGATTTGGAGAATTGTTTCCATTTCACCCAAACCACTCATTGTGCTCTGAATTCCGCCCAGATTACCTTTTCTCCTTGACTAAATAGCTCCAGTAATCCCAGAGTGACCCCTGCTTCACTTGCTTCTCATACTGATAATACCACTGCCATCCTAGCCCATACCACTAATCGCCAACCTGCCAGACAAGCCATGCTGAGGCAACGCCATAGGATGCACAACAGACGTGGTAGCAGTCGCAACCAAAGCACTCACCCCACCTCTACGCCCACTCATGAACCAGAGATCCCTTCCTCCTCACCTTCTTCTAATCAATCTAGAGACCATCTCTCTGGCAGATATCTACATACCCACAGCGGAAGAGGTCGGGTACAGGAATATGGCGCCAGAAGAACGAATGCAACCACCCATACAACAGGCCCTCCTGACCCCCATCATCCTTCCTACCGCACTACCCAATTCCATTTCCACAGCATACTGCATCGTCCTGACATTACCACCACTATCACAGTGGTCTTCAGTGAAGAATTGCGTCCGCAAGATGAGCAGGCTGCTAAAACCCACGGACCTGGGCCAGAGAAAGGATAGACCAGCAAGCAACCGAAGGCCAAGGAGACGCGTGACACAGGCGGACCGGAAGACATGGACAAGAAGATTGCTAAGCTCAGGGACAAAGATGGCCATGACAACACTCTGCATGGCAAGGAGATTGCTGGAGGCAAGCATGCAGTGGATGGCAGCCTGAGCAGCACACAAGAGGTCGGTGGCAGCCAAGATGCCACGACTGCAGTAGTGGATGAGCCAGTGGACAAGGCTGACTACAGCTATTGTGTCATGGAGGAGCATCCACCAGATGCCTAGTGGGCTCAGCAAGACATCTGCTTGAACCACCAGGTCATCTAGTAGTTTTCTTCATGTGGTTTTATCCTAATGTTTTTTCAATCCATGTGGTACATTCTGATTAGTTCTAACTTAAGACCCCTGTGTGGGATTTTTTTTTTTTTTTAATTATGTTATGGGACCCCTGTGTGGGAATTTGACATTTGGGTACACTTGGATTGGTTTCCCCTCGGTGGGCAGTCACGTTTTGGTTTTTTTCTTACCAATGACATAACTATGTTCAGTACTGCAGAGGCCAGAGCCTCGTTGTATTTTTATCTCTTTCTTTAATAGAATAGCATTACTTAGAAAAAAAAAAAAAAAATCATCGCATTAACATTGTTTCAATCAACATTTTGAACCATCCTTTATGGCTCATCATCACGATAGATCAATGTGTGTATAAGACAGATCTTGATAGAGTATATAAATAAAGGTATGAGAATGTGATAGAACGGGAATGATGGATAGCCGAAAAGACCTCAGGGAAGGAGAGAGAATATTATGTTTAAAGTAATATGAAATAAATTAATAATATTTTTATTTTAATTTCTTTAGAAACTAATTAATTATTGCTATCAAAAAAATTTAACCTTACTAAATGATAATTATTAAAACTTTTTTAACAAATTTTTGTTTTAATTTTGAAAATTATTAATTAAATATACAATTTTGATAATTCATGATTATAATTCTTAATAATTATTAAGAATAATAAGTATTAATAATTATTAAAATGAAATGAAAGATTAATTATTTAAAGTTTTGATAACAAGTTATTAGTTAGTTGTTAACAAAAAAATAAATGGGAAATTAAATTAAAATTGATAATTATTAGTAACTATTAATAATTATTAAAATTAAAATTAAAATTGAAATTAGGGTTAGTAATTATTTCAAAAACGGAAGGCATTGAGTGTGAATTTCAGATCATGATTATTTTGAACAAGATAAAAACCATCTTATGGATGTATTTGAAAAGAATGGATACAAAAAACACCAAGGGATCAAAGCTTTCAAGAATGCAGAGAATCCTAGAAACAAACAACCATTGGATGATGTTGTGGGTAATGTTCACCTCCGCTGACAAAATTTCTTATATTTTAAAAAAGAACAATATTAGAACCACTTTCAAACCCATGAACACCATTAACAGATGCCCTAAATCAGTCAAAGATCCCATTGATCCTAAATGCCACAAAGGGGTTTATATAGTTCCTTGTTCATGTGGCAAAACCTACATTGGGGAGACCGGTCGATCTATCTTAACTAGGATTCAAGAACATGTTGTCGACATCAAGTGCAACCGTTCTAAAACCTCAGCTCTAGCAGAGCATTCCAGTAAAACCAATCATCATATTTGTATTGAAAACTCTTGTGTTGTGGCCAAAATTGATCATTATCACCATAGAAAATTTAGAGAAGCTATAGAAATAGGTAAACACCCTAACAACCTCAATCAAGATGATGGTTGGAAAATAAGTGACAATTGGATTCCTACTTTAACCTCGTAATCCGCCCTCTCCTAACACCTCCCTTCCTTTTTTCACTTAATCAGACCTCTCCATTTCTAACCATTCTTTCTCTCACTCAATGCCTTCCATTTTTGAAATAATTACTAACCCTAATTTTAATTTTAATTTTAATCTTTAATTTAATTTAATTTAATTCTAATTAAAATAAAATTTATTAATTTTAATAATTCTTAATAATTACTAATAATTAATAATAATTATCAATTTTAATTTAAATTTGAAGTGAAAAGAAATGTTAATAACTAATTAATAACTTGTTACTAAAACTTTAAATAAATAATCCTTCATTTCATTTTAATAATTATTAATAATTATTAAGAAATATAATCATGAATTATCAAAATTGTATATTTAATCAATAATTGTCAAAATTAAAACAAAAATTTGTTAAAAAAGTCTTAATAGTTATGATTTAGTAAGGTTAAAAATTTATGATAACAATAATTAATTAGTTTCTAAAGAAATTAAAATTAAAATATTATTAATTTATTTCATATTACTTTAAACCTAATATTCTCCCTCCTTCCACGAGGTCTTTTCAGCTACCCATCATTCCCGTTCTATCACATTCTCATACCTTTATTTATATATGTTGGGAATGGTCCCCTAGGGTCAATTTTGGGGCTAAAGGCCCAAATTTTGTATAAAGAATATAAAGTCTCACATTTTGTGGTCGTGGAGTGCGAAGATGTAAATAGTAAAAAGGGGTTTCCACCCTTAGTTTATGTAGCTTGTGTCGGCTTCATGAGATCAACCCCTAGTCTGTGGACCATGGGAATGTATAAACAGGGAGTCTTAGGAGAGTCTAAGGCAGTTTAGTTCTTAGTAAGTTTTTGGGCAATTGATTGATGTAATAGGTCTGTGAGGGAAAAAGAGCAAAGAGTCTTAGCATAGGAAGAGGCTCTGCAGCTAAGTGTGCAGAGGCCTAGGGTAGAAGTCCGCAGTTGAGTGTGCGGGCCCCTACTATTGTGTGCGCAGGGAAATTAGAGTATGTACTAGAGATCTGAACAATCAATAAAGAGAATTATTTTGGAGATATCTATGTATGAGCTATTTTAATTATGTTATGAAAGTATGTGTTTATGTTATGTTGAATACTGGGTTTATGATTTAATGTTGTATTGATGCGTGAATCTATGTGGTTTACTTTATCATGTGAATGCAAGTAAGAATATCTGTTTACATGAAGATAATCATAATGCATGTTGAAGTTAACTTAAGCTAATCTGGTTAGACACAGAATTAAGGTTAATTATAGAGGTGTGTAAGCATCTGAATTTCCTGTTTAGGGTACGTGAAAAACAATCGCAGACCTTTGCGAAGGTCTCAAAGCTAAATAAGAGAAGTACATTGATAAGCCCTACAGGGCTCATCGGTCTACGCAAAGGAAGGGTTAGGGTATAAAATGACATAACAAATATCTTAGGGTGCAGAAACTTGGTTCCCACATCCCCCCATACTGCTTCGGGTGAGACTTTAGTCCGCACTCCGCGGATTGGTGCCGAAAGGGCCAGTAGTGTAGGGATTTTCTTGGCTAACTAACACTAAACTTGGGTCAGGGCCCATCAATCCAACAAACAGTTTTGTTGCCGGTACCGGAATTTGCATAATGATATGTGTGATGTCGCATCACTGGAATCCAACTAAGAAGGAGATCAAAGACTGGTTGGATAAAAATAACCACGAATTCATAATGCAAGAGAACAGGAATCTACGATTAACGAAAAAACAGTGGTTGGGCAGATACCTGTACAAAAAGATACATGAGATCTTCTTTTGTTCCTTCTTGGTCGAATTGTACGAGTCGATTGCGAAATTAGCAGACGACCAAGGAAGGTGGAGGCTTGACGGTCCAATAGTTTGGACCCCGAAGTTAGTGCGGAGATTAGAAGCCTCTAAAGATAATATCATGTGTGATGTCAATCATTGGCTCGATCATATCATAGGAGGGTTCTTGACAGAGTTTGCGGTTGATACCCCGGTCAGTTATAGCGAAGCAAAGCACCGCTTCTTCAAGGGGCCTCTAAGGTAAGTATTTAAAATTGTTAAATACCTGGATTATGATGCTCTTGTGTGAAAAGTGGGTTATGTAGCTACCTTGATGTTTGGGGCTACACAAACTGGAAGGACATTCAGGAACAAGAGGAAAATAGGCCTTGAATATATCCCACTAATTGAACCTCCTCTGAGTAATGATGAGGAAGCAGCACAAGCATCTCCGCATAGCGTTGTTCAGTTGATAAAGCAAGGGTTCCCGTGAATACCCCATCCACCCACACCGCCTCCATATTCACCTCTGCCACATACACCTTCGCCTACACCACCACCACCTCCTCCACTATTCAATATGGCAAACTCATTAAAGATACCTGTGTTCAAAGGTGTGGCAAATGAAGATCCAGACCAGTTTTGGTTCATCGCAAAGGCTATATGGGAAGCTCAGGGTATCATAGATGATCAAATGAAGAAAGAAATTTTGGTTAGTGCTTTGCAGGATCACGCGCTAACATGGTACATTAAGTACAACACTAACAACCCGACGTCCACGTTGGCACATATCCAGACTACGCTGAATAAGGAATTTAGTAGACCTAAGTCTAAAGTGCAATCAATTATGGGTTTCAAAGAGATCATGGTGAAGCCTGGTGAGACACCCTGGGATCTGGATCAGAGGTTGAAGTGTAAAATCTGAAAAGTTAACATGAATCTAACTAATGGGAAGCACTGCGAATGGTTTGTGGCTTCGTTCCAGCCTCATCTAAGGGTTGCGTTATCACAGCAAAAGATTGGGACCCAAGTGGAAGCCCTGGAAATTGCGATGAGATTGGATGAGACACCGATGCAAGATGCTAATATAGGGGTTCAATAGATTCATGTGTAGTTTAGAACCTTTTCCTAGAAATGCAGAATATGAAGAAAGATAGAACATCT
This sequence comes from Pinus tabuliformis, assembly GCA_031772625.1. Classification (NCBI taxonomy): domain Eukaryota; kingdom Viridiplantae; phylum Streptophyta; class Pinopsida; order Pinales; family Pinaceae; genus Pinus; species Pinus tabuliformis. The sequence continues at coordinate 754,966,856 of CM062804.1, forward strand.
CAACCCGAGGTACACGAAGAAGTTTGGTGCCTGAAGTGTAAAAGCCAGGGGCATGACAAAGATCACTGTCTAGTTTTCGCAAATTATTTTGTCGCAGGGGGACCAATGCCTTTGAGGTTGGAAGCTCCAGCAAGGCCAAGTACAAGGCCCACGCTATGGTGTGTTATCTGTCAGGTAGTTGGAAAACATGCGACATACAATTGCCATTTGCTGCAGAAATTTGCATAGACACCGCAACATCTCTTTTGCAACTTTTGTCACTCGGTGGGTCATGATGAGTGCAATTTGCCGTAGTTATGAATTAATGATGGATAGAATACCTACATATAGGGTGTAGGCAAAAAACCAGCCTCCAGACCAAGGTACTGGTGGAGCGCAAGGCGAGTGTCAGGGGCGTGGATGAGGCCAAGGTGGAGGAGGACCTGGTAGAGGTCGGGGGGAGGTCATTCGTTACAATTATGGGGGACCAGGACACTACGCGCGAGACTGTCCGAATCCAATGCATCTTCCATGTCTCTATTATACTTAGTTTGACCATACGATGGAGGATTTCCCTATATTATTATTTAAGATACGCAAAAAGGGGGCACAACCTTGGCAGCCAACTAAGAACCTGCATATGATGAGGGCTGAGCCTCATGAGGAAGATCCTAAGATAAATATTGTACTACGGAGTGGAGTGAAGACTGGTGAATATAAGGGGAAGCAACCCGAAGAAGGTGAGTGGGTCTGCAAAGTTCCAGAAAAAGAGACCAAGTTTGATCTAGAATGCACAAGAGAAATGTTTATGGAAGCAAAGAAAAGCTTTGGTGAGGCCTCTACCTCAGGAAGTCAGGGGAAGCTAACTGAAGAAATGGACCCATCCATGATTACTACTTTCTTAGAAACATGTATGAAGTTGTTGTGTGATAGCAAGGCCGTGAAGGGACTGCAGGAGCTAATCAATAGGTGTGCTAGGAAGAACACACTACTAACAGACCGTGCGTTGTCAAGAAGA